>CAUYPO010015421.1:0-15730 GCA_963574435.1 Cheirogaleus major
TCAGAAAGGGTTTTCCCAACATTTTCTTCTAGGATTCTTAGGGTTTCATGCCTTAGGTTTAAGTCTGTTATCCATCTTAAGTGGATTTTTGTGAGAGGTGAGAGGTAGGGATCCTGATTCATTCTTCTGCATGTAGATATCCAGTTTTCCCAGCACCATTTATACAAACTGGGAGGCATCAGTCTTTCTGACTTCAAGCTATATTATAAAGCAATAATAATGAAATCAGCCTGTAATTGGCACAAGAATAGAAACATTAATATTTGGAATAGGATTGAGATTCCATCTGCGTATGGTAACCTAATCTTTGATAAAGCAGACAAAAATACACATTGGAGGAAAGAATCTATCTTCAATAAATGTTTTGGAATTTTTTGATAAAAGCCATTCTCACTGGAGTTAAGTGATATCTCATTGTGGTTTCGATTTGCATTTCCCTGATGATTAATGATATTGAACATTTTCTCATGTTTTTGGCCATTACTCTACCTTCTTTTGAAAAGTTTCGGTTCATATTTTTTGCCCACTTTTTAATGTGGTTGTTTGATTTTTTCTTGCTGATTTGTTTGAGTTCTTTATAGATTCTACATATTAGCTTTTTATCAGATGTATAGCATGCAAATATTTTCTCCCATTCTGTAGGTTGTCTATTCACTATAATGATTCTTTAATTGGCTATGCAGAAGCTTTTTAATTTGATCAAGCTGGTTGTGGTGGTGAATGCCTATAGACTCAGCTACTCACTACTCGGTAGGCTGAGGCAGGAGGAATGCTTGAGTCCCAGAGTTATAACTGGTTTTGAACAATTTTAACTTGATGAGCCTAAGTGTGGTTTTCACATTTTGTACTTGAGGTATATTGAGCAGGATTTGTCAAATCCATGGAAACCTAGTTTCTGTACCACTCAGATTCACTGAAATTCTTGCCAACATCGATGATGTTTTTCTTCCTATATCCACTAAGCATCTTATTGTTTTTCATATGTCTCGCTCTCTAAGCAGTGCTTCAAAAATGTAGAACTTTGTCCTCCTTAACATCCCACACTCCTGATTTTTTTCCTACTTCTCTATCAAAGCCTACTCAATCTCCTTTCTTCCTCTTCTTTTCCTCCTTTACATATTGGTAGTTCTTATGCCTAGTTACTCTTCCTTTCTAACTCTGACCATTTTTCTGATCTCCATTGTCTTCTCTTATTTTGATCGTCATTTAGATACTGACTATCTCAAACACTTCTCCTAAGCTCCATATGTACATATCCATTTGTCCATTGTATATTTCTACTTGGATGCTTTATAACATCCTCCTCAAACTCTGCTGTCCTCTAGAAACTCTCTCTTCTTCTCAAACTCTCAGGTACCACACTGAGCATATTATCATCCTACTAATTTGACTACTTCCCCAATGTTTTCTGTTTCTGGGTGCTAAGTAAATGTGTATAATTACAGTCTGCTCTTGATTCTCCTTTCTGGGGTTGTCCATTGACCTACTTAATTTAATACATCTGCAAAACACTTTTACATCTGATCTAAGTCCCAGCTCTAGCCTCTTTTGGCTAGTAATGCATATTGCCATTTATAGTCTGGAAGTAACAATGAATAAACTTCTATGTTGTTATGTAAGTCTACTGTTAATAGTACATAAAATAAGAAATAATTATATATATATTTTCAAATTTATTATGCTTAGCAGAGTAAAGGTTTTATAAAAATTGTAATCTCAGAATTGTTTTAGAATAATCCCAGATGGTATAGAAAAATTGCTCCCCAAACTGAGAGGGTGCCAAGAGACCAAAGAATGACTCAGACAAGGCCAGCTTGATGAGTCAGATGAGTTTATTAGATGTCATTTACAAGGGCACTTGTTCCTGGGTGGCATAGGAATTTCTTCCATGAGAGGTCTCTTGCATGCAAAATCTACATATGCCCACCCTGTGATGTTGCCTTAAATTTCTTCCTAAGGAATGATGCAGAGCTTTTACATTGTACCATTGCTTGTTCACAGTGCAACATTCACACAAGCATAGTAGCATCATCATATGCTGTCACGCACCCCATGTTATGTTAATGATATTACTATTTTGCACTAGGAAGGGATTTTAGTATTACAATTAGCTAAAAGTCACTATAAGGCAACCATAGCAACTCAGCTCTAATGAATTCAGGGAAGGTTTGAGCTGGCCATTTCAAGGCAAGAAAGTGTTGAGACACCTAAAAAAGTGATGGACACTTTTCGTGAATCTAGTAGTTACCTTGGTACCCATCTAGTCTACTTTTTAATAATTTTGTGAGCACTCCAGGCTAGCACAGTGTTTCCATTATGTTGTGAGGAACCTGCATTTTTCCCTCAGGGACTGGCAGGCATGTTTAGAATTCAATAATTATTTCTATATACTATAATTTATAGGCACACACAGAGTTAGTTACACATGTCTTGAAGTTTTCAAGATATGTGTACTTCAACATACTAGCAAAATATTATCTTTTTTTCAAAATTTCTAGCATTTATGCCACTTAGAATTTGTGTTTCAGTTGGACTTTACTGTTTTATTTTTAAGTAAAATGTTATTGATTCATTTAATGTCATTAATCCTACATTGACTTAAATGACATTGGTTGCCTTTCAAACTTGATTAATTTAAATGTGTTAAAAATTTTATGACATTTAAAAATACTAAAATTGTGCATAAATTCTCTCTGTTTAATTGTATTTATATTGCAACAAATAGAACTTGACTTATATTATTATTCCAATTTGAGCGCTAATGGATTTCAACACTTTCATATTGCTATTCAAGAATTTATGTATATATTTTATGGCCTGTAAAAATCTACTTTTATCAGAGATAAGCAACTTGTAAAGAATAAATTAATGTCTTCTTTCTTTGACTACTGTTTTTCACCTGTGCTTTTTAAAAATAAATAAAATTCTTATAAAATAAGTCATAGGCACTAAAATGATAGGATAAATTTCTCAAGTATATTTCTACCACTCAAATTCCTAATTAGCCTCAAATAAATGTAATGACAAATATTTTGACATACTATTAATAGACTATGTTAAGCAACAGAAACATACTGTAATACCAGTTTTTCAAAAGAAAACTCACTGTGAGGATTAAGGTCTCATTTAGTCTACATTGATTTGGCTAGTGTATGTAACACTTGGAAGATACTTCATTAAAAAACAAACAAGAAAACATTGAATCAAAACTCATATAAATACCTCCCTTCAAATAACTTGCAATCTAGGAGCCAGTTAGATGAGAGAGTAAACAAATGCTGATATCTATCTATAATACCTGATCTATTGTAATTAGTTTGGGGTGCTCATATGGGTTTAGTATAACATAAGTAAGTTAAAATTTAATAATATAAAATAAAATAGCCTTCCATGTTTCATTAATATAGTGTTGCATAAACAACATACTTTGTGAAAGGGAGATATGAACAGTTAAAGAGCTAGGTAACATAGAAAAAACCAAAATGTATCTCATTCAATTTGGAGTCATCACAGAATAGATCTCACAGAATGACATTTGAGATAAACCTTTGGTAGGATTTTCTGGATAAAGATTTGGAGTGAAGGGAAAATATATTTATATAAACAGAAATGCAAACACAAGCAAGTACAATTCAGGAGAAACTGATATTTTATACTTTAAATATTTAAGATTTTGAATTGTTGAATAAATGGAAATAAATCAAGAAGGGAAATTTTGATCAATATTGGGATGGACAACTCAAATGATACTTAGAACTTGGTGGAAAGTGAAGAAACAACTATTTAATGTTTTTGAGTGTGGAGTAAACATAATCAAAGTGATATTACTTTGAATACTTTTGAAGACTTTAATTGGATAACCATGTGCAAAGTTCACCAAATCATGTGAGAGTGAAAAGAAAGACAATCTGAGTGAAACTATCATAATAGTCTACACATTAATTACCAACATGATGTTCAGGAGTGATTATCACCAATAAAAGGGGTATGCGTGAATGCCACTATATCAAAATTCATAGGGAATTGAATGATTGAATGAACTTTTCTCAAAGGCTCACCTGATAACTGAGCTAACCTCAAATATTCTTCTTCTTAGTATATATGAACACATACTTTTCTATTTATGTGGCTCAGAAAACAGGACCTCAAATTAAGGCCTCAGAAACAAAAAAATTCTTCTCTGATCTTCTCTTGTCCTCCTGCCTCTCTTGTCCCATTGTTCCATGAAGCTAGCCATAGAAACAAGAATCCCTCTTCCCTAATATGGGTGATAAAAGCCAGAACCCCCTTTCCCAAAAGCCAGCCATAAAACCTAAAATTACTCTATGTAAAAGTTGATCATAAAGTAACTATTTGACCTACCTTATTTAATTGTAGGCCATAAGACACCCATTCCAGAAAGAGCCCTGGCCCACACCCAGAAGGAAAGAATACATGCTCAGAGGGGCCAAGAAAAATATAGACAGACAAGCTTTGCTGGGTTTCCCCACTTATTTTATTAGCATTAGGTCACACCCTTTTTGTCCAATCATATTTCTACATAGCTGTCCAAAATTTGTGGAACCTAAGCATGAAAATGGACAATTTTCCCTGTATCTTGAATCTTCATTCTGAAGGTTCTTGTGTATACCCAATAAAATAAATTTTTATGTCTTTTTCTCTAGTTAATCAATCTGTCTTATGTGAGAGATTTTTCAGTGAACCTTAGGAAGCCAAGAGCTTTGCTCCTTATACTATTTTTTGTTTGTTTGTCGAAAGACTAACTTATATTTATGGTACCGTAAATGAATTAATAACATATTTATTTACAATATGTCTTATTTACTATAGGAAGAAAAAAGCCTTTATTAACTTTTATCAATAAAACATAAGAAAGACATTTATCTTTTTGAAGCAAAAAAAAGATAAGACAATCAAGTAAGCTAACTTAGATGCATATTATTATTCAAAAGGAAGCTAAGATCACAAAATAGAATGAGAAAACAAAAACATGCTAATGGATTTAAATCCTGTTTTAAAGACAGTAAATAGTCTAATTGTGAAAAACAGTTGTATTTCTATACACTAACAATAAACAGTCTGAAAATGAACTTAAGAAAGCATTTTCATTTATAATAGCATCAAGGAGAATAAAATACTTAAGAATAAATTTAACAAAAGAAGTATAAAACTTAGACTCTAAACTAAAAAACATTGTTCTTTTTTTTTAAAAAAAGAGCCCTAAATAAATAGAAAGACATACTATGTTCATAAATGGAAAAAGTTAATATTGTTAAGATGGCAATACTCTACAGATTCAACAAAATCATTATCAAAATATAGCTGATTCTTTTGCAGTAATTACAAGCTAAAATTCACATGGAGCTTCAAAGCACCCAGAATAGGCAAAATAGTCTTAGAAAAGAAAAACAAAGTAAAAGGACTCACATTTCTCAATTTTAAAACTTATTACAAAGCTACAATAATGAAGATAATGAGTTATTGATATAATAATGGACAGAATGGACACATAGATCAATGAAATAGAATTGAGAGTCCAGTAATAAAACATTTACTGTCAACTGATTTTTGACAAGAAAGCTAAGAATATCCAATTGGGGAAAATAGTCTTTTCAACAAATGATATTTGGAGAACCGTATGTCTCCATGCAAAAGAATGAAGTTAGACCTCTTTCTTCTTCACAACATATGCAGAAATTAACTCAAAATGTATGATAGACCTAAATATGAGAGCTAATTTAAAAGTCTTAGAAGAAATTATAGGTATAATTATTTGTGATTTTGGTTATGCAAAGCCTTTACAGATATAACAATAAAAACAAAAGTAACAAAAAATAGATAAACTAGATTTCATCAAAATTAAATCCTTTTTGTTCCAAAGAACACCATCAATAAAAGAAAAGCCACAGAATCGGCGAAAATAGTCACACAAATCATATATTTAATAAGGGACTTGTATTTAGAGTAAAGAAATTCTGTGATTCATTAATAAAAAGATAAATAATCCCTATTAAAAAGAGCTTTTTGAGTTAAAAAAACACTTCTCAATAGAATTATTCAACAAGTTAGTAGAGGTTAGATTAAAAAATGGTCACTATGCTTGGAAGGAAAACTAACTGTCATTGTGAAGTAGAAGGCACTGGCTGTTGTTTTTCTTCTCCTTTGAGTAAATTAACAATGATGTTTGATATTAATCTGTTTATAAATGTACAATAGAGAGAAGAGAGCAATAGAGAATGAAAAATAATGAGAGCTAGAAAGTCGCTGACTTTTCAGTTATGCTATCTGAGTTCAAACTCTTAAACACCTTAGATTCCCTAAGTGTAGAATAGCAGTCATACAGTGATCATTTTCTGGGATAATCAATGCTGAAGAGAGATGTAATTTATGACTTCCCTAAATTCTACATGAAGAAAAAGAGAAAGAGAGAGAGAGAGAAAGAGAGAGAGAACGAGAACAGAGAACGAGAGAGTTAAAAGATTAAAAAAAAAAAATAAGAGAAAATGAAATGAGAGGAACCAGAAAGTATATTATGAGATGAAAAATGGGCCAAAAAAACAAAAGGCAGAAAGTCCAATTTTAGGTGGGCAAAGAAAATCCCAAATGGAGATGGTAATGTCAGAGGTATCTAAAAAGGAGACAGGAAGTCCTGAGGAGTGAGACCTGAGTCATGTTCACACTCAAATGAAATTTGATCTGTTAAACTGGGCCAGTATACAACCAGCTGCTTTCAATCTGAACTATTTATACTGGGCCTGATCCTCAATCCAGTATATACCGAACTAGATTGATCATCAGCTAAAGACATCCTAAACTGCTAGCCAGCCCTCATCAGTCATGGACAGTGGACCTTTCAGCATGTAAACTTACAGCAAACTTTCATAAGCCCCTGCCCAACCTTGACTGGTTGGAACAATATTTAGCTGCTTGCCAGATCTGTGTCTCCCAAATTACAATCCCTAAAACCTGTATTAGAACTCCTTTTCTTTTGTTTACTGCTCCACAGTGTTGGTTTTATTTCTTATTAGTTGACATAACTATAATTTTCTTCCCTATAAAACTCAACATTTTGTAAGTAGAAATGTTTGGTTTTTGTAGTTACATATTTAATTGACTAATAAAAATTGTATATATTTATTGTGTACAAATGTTGCTTTGAAATATGTATATATTGTGGAATCACTAAATCATACTAATTAACATATGCATTATATCACATATTGATCATTTTTTTGTGATTAGAAAACTTAAAATCTACTCTCTTAGCAATTTTTTAGAATATATTATTATTAACTGTAATCGCTATATTGTAAAATAGATCTCTTGAACTTATTACTCCTAACTGAAATTTTGTACCTTTTTATGAACATCTCCCCAATCCTATCCCCCACCCTCAGCCCCTGGTAACCACCATTCTACTCTCTATTTCTGTGAGTTGCACTTTTTTAGATTCCACATGTAAGTGAGATCATGTGGCATTTGTCTCTCTGTGTCTGGTATATTACACTTAACATAATGTCCTTCAGGTTCATTCATGTCACAAATGACAGAATTTACTTATTTTTTAACCTACATGCTGTTTGAGAATAAACTTCCACTTCCATTGAGATTATACCAAATGGCAAAATGTAGGATTTCTTTTTCTACAGAATGAGAAACCTTTTTAAAAAGTATAATTGTTTTTAAAATAGTAAAAGAATTAACTTCCCAAATGAAAGGCATGGGGAAAACATTTCAGAAGCTCGTATTCAATCTTAATTTTTGCCACAGGTCTTCATCACAGTGGCTATGAAGAACTAAGTTATAGTTGTGTCTATGTGGTTGCAATTGTTGCTGATTATGTAATACGATTATTTTATTTTATATATACTGAGAAGTTTATATACTAAATAAATATATTGTTTTAGTAACTATTTGGGTTTTTATTAATTGTTTTATTTGACATGCAAAACATCTTTTTGTATTAGGAAGGAATACCAGTAGCAGTGGTATGCACATCAACTTACTTTATAGTCTATAAAATAATTTAGTGTCTAGATTTGTTCAGGAATCAAATAAATAATAAAAAGTTATTATAGAAAGTAAGTTATTCTTATTTTTCTGCCCTTATATCAATTAAATTATTTTATTTCAGATGGTCATTTTGGGCATTTATAAAATCAGTAAAAAAAATACTAATACTAGAAAGAGCCAAACAAAATTAACATTTCAAATAAAATAGTGCACAATGCTTCCTATCATTTATTATGTCTGCTGTGAAATAAAATTTGGAATGGATGACAATTTAAAAAAATGGACAAAGCATCTGAATGAATATTTACCCCAAAAGATATGTAAGTTGCCAATAAGCACATAAGATAATGCTCAACATTATATGCCATTGGGGGAATGAAAATACAAAACTACAATCAGATGCCACTTCACACACCCTAGGATGGCTAGGCTATGATCATGTAGACATACTATAGCGATTGTTAGAGAAGATGTGAAGAAATTGATACCCTAATACATTGTTGGTCAGAAAGTGAAATGGTATACGTGCTTTGGAAAACAGTCTCACACTATTCAAAATGTTAAAGAATTGTTATATAAAAACATATGCCCACTTAAAAATTGTATAAAAGTGTTCATGCTAATAGTATTAATGATAGCCAAAAATTTGAAAGATCCAAATATCCATTATTGATGAAGAAATAAATTAAATGTGATATATGTACATGATGTAATATTATTTGGTCATAAAAAGGAATGAAGTACTAATACATAATATAATATGGATGAACCCTGAAAACATTGTTAAGTGAAATAATTCAGTCACAATATACCACATTTAGTATGATTTTATTTATATGAAATTGCCAGCATAGGCAAATCCATAAAGATAAAGAATAGATAGGTGAATGCCTAAAGCTAGTGTTTAAAGGGAAATGGGGAATGACAGTTATTGTGCAAAGTTTTCTTTTCAGGGTGATGAAAATGTTTTAAATTGATTGCAGTAATGGTGTACAACTCTCTGAAGATACTATAAAAGCAATGAATTCTATACCTTAAATAGGTAAATTTATGATAGGCATATAAATCTCAAGCTATAAAGAATTCTCAATTAAGAATAAAATTATCACTAAAAGATTCTCCAATCACTGCAAAATATTATAAACAGTGAATCTAAAATATAAAAATAAATATTTTACAACTTTAATCTTTTTAATTTTGCAGAAATATATTTTACTGTTTGCAATCTTTATTTTCAATAATTGTAATTCAGTAAATGCTTTATAAGCTGACAGCTTTGGTGCTACATTCATTGACTTTTTTAATTAACGATTTCAAATTAACTTGAACCAAACTACCAAATAAAATTTGACAACATTTATAAAAATTTCAATTATATTGTAGGACAATTAATACTTCTTCAAAGACTGAATTTTTAGAAATATTTTAAAAATACGATTGATGATGTGCAAAAAAAAAAGTAAATATATATTTCTTTGTTGACATTTGTGTTTGTGTGTGTTTGGGGGATGCATCAACATCAGCTTGCCACACACAAAAAACTAGAGACCTATTATTCTAAAAGCATAATAAATTCAGCAAAGTCTCAGGTTGCAAAATCAATGTATACAAATCAGTATCATTTATAAATGCAAACAACAGTCAAGCTGAGAACCAAATCAAAGACTCAATACTTTTACAATAGCAACAAAGAAAATAAAATACCTAGGAATATATTTAACTAAGGAAGTGAAAGACCTTTATAGGGAGAACTATGAAACACTAAGGAAGGAAATCACAGAGGATATAAAAAGATGGAAAAACATACCATACTCATGGATCGGTAGAATCAACATTGTTAAAATGTCTATACTATCCAAAGTGATCTACAAATTCAATGCAATGTCTATTAAAATACCAACATCATTTTTTTCCATATAGAGAAAAAATAATTCTACACTTTCTATGGAACCACAGAAGACCTCATACAGCCTAAGCAATCTTAAACAAAAAGAACAAATTGGGAAGTATTAATTTACCAGATTTCAAGCTATATTACAAGGCTATCATAATCAAAGTAGCATGCTACTGGCACAAGAACAGAGACATAGACCAATGGATCAGAACTGAGAACTCAGATATAAAACCACCCTCATATTGCCATCTGATCTTTGACAAAACAGACAAAAACATACACAGGGGTAAAGAATCCCTATCCAATAATTGGTGCTGAAAATACTGGATAACCACATGTAGAAGACTGAAACAGAATCTACACCTCTCATCACTCACAAAAATCAACCCATGATGGATAACAGACTTAAACTTAAGGCATGAAACCATAAGAATTCTAGAAGAAAATGTTGGAAAAGCTCTTATAGACATTGGCTTAGGCAAAGAATTTACAAAGAAGACCCCCAACGCAATCACAGCATCAGTGAAAATAAATAAATGGGACCTGATAAAATTAAAAAGCTTCTGCACATCCAAGGAAACAATCATCAGAGTGAACAGACAATGCACAGACTGGTAGAAAATATTTGCATGCTATACATCTGATAAAGAGCTAATATGCAGAATCTATAAAGAATTCAGTAAATCAACAAAAAAATCAAATGACTTCATTAAAAAGTGGGCAAAAGACATAAATAGAAACTTTTCAAAAGAAGATAGACTAATGGCCAACAAACATATGAAAAAATACTAAACATCTCTATCATCAGGGAAATGCAAATCAAAACCACAATGAGATGTCACTTATCTCCAGTGAGAATAGCCTTTATCAAAAAGTCCCAAAACAATGAATGCTGGCATGGAAGTGGAGAGGTAGGAACACTCATACATTGCTAGTGGGACTGCAAACTAATACAACCTCTGTGGAAAGTAATATGGAGATACCTTGAAGAGCTACAAGTAGAAATACCATTTGATCCAGCAATCCCTTTACTAGGCATCTACCCAAAGGAAAAAAAGACATTCTATAATAAAGATATCTTCACTAGAATGTTTATAGCAGTACAATTCACAATTGCAAAGATGTGGAAACATTCCAAGTGCCCATCAATAAATGAGTGGATTAATAAAATGTGGTATATGTTATACCATGGAGTACTAGTCAGCCATAAAAAATTGTGAACTAATACCTCTTGTATTAACGAGAATGAAACTAGAGACTGTTCTCTTCTAAGTGAGGTACCACAAGAATTGGAAAACAAACACCACATGTAGTCACCATTAAATTGGAACTAATCGATCAACACTTATGTGCATGTGTGGAAATAACATTCATCATAAATCAAGCAGCTGGGGAGCATGGGTAAATTTACAACTAACAGGTGCAATGCACACTCTGAGTGATGGGCATACTTGGACTCAAACAGTACAAAAGCAATTTATCTAACCCAAATGTTTGTCCCCCCATAATATTCTGAAATAAAAAAATGTAAATTTTGACAACATAAACCTCTATTGATTAGCACAAAGTTATGTTTATAAAACACAAATATATGTCATCACTATTATATTTAGGTACATTTCACCTCTAAAGGTCTTAATTTTGATAGCTTCTTAAATAATGCTTTAACAAAATTCATAATTATCTATTTACTTGTAAAACAATGTTTTTTTCACACTTTTTTCTGAAGTATCCAAGACACTTATAATATATCAGATATTTCCCTTTCAACAGAATACACATCAAGTAGCTTTATATGATTCTATGAAATGGATTTGACTTACATGTGAAGCATCTGAGGAAACTGATAAGTAACTGGTATCATCTAACTCTTTGTAGGACTTAGTCTCTTAATGGAGCCAACCCATTAAAAGCTACTGCTTTACCCTTCATACATGAATAAGAAAATTTGTGATGAAAAATAAAAAAGTGAATTTAGAAATGTAATCATTTGGTCTAAATGAAAATCATGCTTCAGAAACATAGATTTCACATGGTATGATGCCTTCTCTACAAAATAAAAAACTTACCTACACAGTACAGTAGTCAGTCAGTTTGTGAAAATTCATTGAACACTGACATAATATTTGTACTTTTGTATTAATATATGTGTATTATCCTTAAGTAAGAGTTCATTTTAAAAAGTCATGCATCAATGAATGATAAATAAACACAACTTCTAGAGCTGCATATGGTAAAAGGTCATCTACGGGCACAATCTGCTTAAATTGAACACTAACATTTGAAATAGATGCAGATATTTTCTCAAAATAATTAGTAGCTAATGGTGTTCATGAGATCAGTTTATCAGTATGCTATCTGTAAATATCAGCAAAAGTTTGCAAGTTACACATTTATCAACTTCTTAAGAAATGCACTTCAGCACTTAACTATTCAATATATGTGCACTTTTGTTTTCACTGGGTTGAACCTTATTGAAACAGTTTATTGTACATAAAATATTGTAACTAAAACCAAACACAAAGTAAATAAGTGGTTATAGATTTGCCTCATATGATAAATGACAAGCAACTTTAGCAAGAACATTCTGAATACTCTCCATGGAAGGATTCTTCGCTTTCTATTTCTCCCACATATTTCATATTCACCTAAGTAAAAATTTCCCACCTTTCTCACAGCCATAATTATGGCCCAACTTATTAGTGTATCAGGTGCTCAGAAAGGATAGTAAAGGGAATATTTCTCTCACTTATACTCCAAACCTAAAGGAGTTAGCTGCTCTGACCTGCTCATGTCTGAAAACTCTATTTTATGCATAGTGTCTCTTCCTGAAAAGTGAGGATAATTTCACATTGCATCTGAAAAGATTGATCAAAGAAGAAGAGTTATCACTAGAATTCTTTAAGAATTAACCACATGTGAAACTAAAAACTCTGTTCACTCCTCATGCATTTCATACACTTACACAAGAGGTTATGGCAGAAGCTGAAAGTACAAAGTAGAGGCCTATTAAAATTATTTTTAAAATCTTATTAAAAGTTTAAAATAATGGGACAAGTGCTAAATTGGATGAGATGCCTATAAAATAGGCATAAGCTGTGACTTTTCCAAGCAAACCAAGATATATGTTTTCCCTACCTGTGATCCACAAATTCAACTGCTATGTTTATACCTTATATGCCTTGCTCATGTTTACTAGAATTAATGTAGTACAGCATTTATAGCAAAAATTATTGGAATATAAGATACAATTATAAAAATTCATATCTTCGACAAAAGTAAAATGCATAAATTATCACGACTCACCAGTGCAATATTTTATAACACTGAAAAGAAACAAAATATAACTACTTGCAAAAACATCAATGTATATTAAAATATCAAATTAAATAGCAAAGGATCATATCTTCTTAAACTCCACATTAGGTCCACCCACTCTATTAATGAGTCATTAAAATATGTCAGGTTGCAATCACTACAAAAGCCATAGCTTGGTAGTTTCTAGCTACAGCTCTGGTTTCTGTAACTCAATCATGACTTTGTAATCTATATCCATCTCGAGTTCATAATCTATTATACTTTCTCTTCGCCATGACTCATTCTAAATTTCACTCATGCTTAGCTTGCCCTTCAGGTGATCTCAATTCCTGCCTGATTAGTCAACTCATGCCTTCACTCTTGAGGAGGCTGAGCTTTGATGGCTTTGTCTTTGTTCAGCTGGGATTGCTACATTGTCTAACTCAGTGCTCTTACAGCTACAAAAGCACCAGAAGACTCCTCAGTGAATTCTCCAAGTTTCAGATATAGTCTTCCTTGCCTCTTCTAAGGGAAGCAGTAACCCAACCTCCTCATAATCAGGAGAATCCAATACTTCCACCAGTAGAGCAAATCCTTTCTGGCCTGTTGATCTAAAAGAGGACAGACATTGATCTAAAACATTCAAAGCCTCAGGTTCAAATTTACTGTGTTCTCTGATGATAGTGTTACTCTGCTGGGAACCAGGACCTCTCACCTGCAAAGCCTCAGCTTGCAGAAAAGCAGAGCAAAACTTCTAACAGTGGGTCACTAAGAGTTATAAAGAAACCGATCTTAATTTCATTATTTAGTTCCTAGACCATGCCTCTATATATAGAGGACACAGGACTATATAATGGCAGTTGCTTTAATAAATATACAGATGCTCCTGAACTTATGATGGGGTGTGTTTCAACTTATAATATTTTCAATTTATGATAGGCTTATCCAGATGTAGTAACCCCATTGTAAGGTGAGAAGTATAGTGATTAAATGCATATGTCTTTCACAGTATCATAAAGTTGAAAGTCGAACCATGGTAAGTTGGTGACCATATCTGTATAACGACATGAGGGACAACATCCACAGTGTTGCTCCCCAAGTTGGTGTTTTACTTAAATGATAGTCTTAGACCATATATTTCCAGATAATTTGCATATAGTAGAATCAATGTCTCATTTAGACATGTGTTCATTATTGTATATCCTTGACTATAAAATGGCTTGTTTGGTCTGAGGCCATACTATATGGGATTCCATGTCAGTGTTATCAGTCATTCTCTAAGCTATTAGATAGTGGTGACTGCAGAAACACTTGGGGCCAGGAGGGAAATTCATTTCTGGAGTGAGACATCAGGTCCAACAAGGAATATAGCTGCCCACACCAAAGTGGAAGAAGTACAGTATACTCACATGTTAAGTTGTTCTCCTTCAGGACTCAGTGTTGATGAAGTATTCAACATAGCAGTCATTAGATCAGCCTTGGTGAGAGGAAGCACATGCTCTTGTCCCTATGAATAGTCTCATCTTTACCAACATGACCAATTAATTCAATCCACTGTGCAAACAATGTTATATCTGGGCACAGAGGCTGGGTAGCATCCACTAGATATGCTATCTGTCCACCAGGTTGTTGAGTTGTCCATCTGCATTGGATCCTCTCTGCTACTTCATCTACATGCCTCTACTCCAGAACCAATTTTCTATTATCTGTTAATTTTGCTCCTCTGGATCTTCTGAATTCTGACCAACCATTTCTTTTCTTTCTTTCTTTTTTTTTTCTTTTCTTCTCTTTCTTTTCTTTTTTATTTATTCAGGATATTATGGGGGTACAAACATTTTGGTTACATGTAATGCATTTGTCCTACCCAAGCCAGGGCTACAAGCATGACCCTCACCCATACAGTGTGTTCCACTTCATTAGTCGTGGGTTTAACTCCCCACCCCACCCCGATTGGCACCCAATGAGTATTACTATCATGAGAACACCTGAGTGTTAGTCAGTTAGTACCAATTTGGTGGCGAGTGCCTGTGGTGCATGTTTTTCCATCCTTTGGGTACCTCACTTTGAAGGATGGGCTCAATCTCTATCCAGGATAATATAAGAAGTGCTAGATCATCATTGTTTTTTGTAGTTGAGTAGTATTCCATGGTATACATATATCACATTTTATTAATCCACTCACGTATTGACGGGCACTTGGGTTATTTCCACATCTTTGCAATTACGAATTGCGCTGCTATAGATATTCAAGTGCAGATGCCTTTATTATAGAATGTCTTTTTTTCATTTCAATAGATGCCTAGTAGTGAGATTACTGGATCAAATGATATTTCTATTTTTAGCTCTTTGACCGCCATTTATTTTCCACTACCCAATAGCTCATGTACCCTATCTCCTCTCTGAGAACTACGTTTCAGTATTTCCCTATGAGGCCATAGGTTTAAGTTATGGAAGGAAGGGTCATTGTAGCAGAGGTAATGGGGCTATGATCCACTTGTTCACATAATTTTCTGGACCCTCTCTAAG
>CAUYPO010015423.1:0-28671 GCA_963574435.1 Cheirogaleus major
AAAATGATGTTCTTATTACTCATTTATGTATGTGTATGTATTTTTTTTTTTTTTTTGAGATAGAGTCTCACTCTGTTGCCTGGGCTAGAGTGAGTGCCGTGGCATCAGCCTCGCTCACAGCAACCTCAAACTCCTGGGCTCGAGCAATCCTCCCACCTCAGCCTCCCGAGTAGCTGGGACTACAGGCATGCGCCACCATGCCCGCCTCATTTTTTCTATATATTTTTAGTTGGCCAATTAATTGCTTTCTATTTATAGTAGAGACGGGGTCTCGCTCTTGCTCAGGCTGGTTTCGAACTCCTGAACTCGAGCGATCCGCCCGCCTCGGCCTCCCAGAGAGCTAGGAAGATGTTTTTTTCTATTGTGAAAGATCTACTGTTTGCCTCCATGAGAAGAAAATAATGCCCATTTCCAAACTCTTCTCCAGCTGTGTATACCATGGCCCACGAAGCTGCTTCGGCTTAGGTAAACACAACACAGCACCGTAGAAATCGGAGCAAGATTGCTGTGTAAGGCAGTAGTGTAGAACTAATCTCAAATTGTTGGATGGAATTGGAAAATGGAACAGTTGAGCATGCCAGCTATTAAAAGCAGTGAAACATAAACAAAAGCTATGATTCCTGACTCTGCCACAAGTAGGTGTTGGCAGATTTTTTTCCAGGGCGAGGAGTTCTATTTCCAAGAGCAGCCTGTTGCCTGATGCAGCTGTTGTTTTTTTTTTTCTTTGTGTTTTTAAAAAGAGAGTTTTATAGCCATTTGCAGCTATCTTGGTCTTATGTTTAAAACATTTTTTTTTCCTTCTCCTTAGTACTAAAAATATCTCCTTTTTGTGGAGAGCAAGAATTCTGGTCTTCTAGAGTTCTAGGTACCCTTTTCAGAACATCCCAGTATGCAATACCTCAGTACGGAATAATTCCAGGTGCATCTTTTTATTTGACTCTCACAACACTGGACTTGGTTATGGCAGGGATTTTTTTTATCCTGGTTTTGCAGATGAGGACCTCGAGCTCTAATGATAGTAAGAGTAAAAGGTGATGAAAGCTTATAACACCCCAGGTCCTTGATAGGAGCCGAGCACCCCCCCAACCCTCCCAAAAATTAGTGCTGGGCCAGAGGGCTTAGGGCTGGTTTGCAATGCAGCTGGGATGTGAAGCAAGGTAGAGGGCCTCAGAGCCAATGCCCTGATCAGCTGTACTCTCCATCTGCCCTCTGTTACGCAAGAGGGACCATCCCATGGTCGTGCAGCAGGCACGAGGGAGCATGGATGCTTCAGTGTCCTCATCTTGCTGTCTTTTGGCTGGAGCCCATTCCCTGCAGAGTCTCACATTTCTGACATTGCCATTCAGGTTCATGGTGTTTTTCCTTGGGCAGCTCAGTAACCTTTCCGCGGCCATTGTTCTCATTCATAAGACCGGGACAGCAATGTCCACCTCACTAGGTTGTTCTGAGAGTTTGATTTAGTGCCATCTAGTAGACCTTTGATAAATAGTAGCTTTATTTCCAATACAGATGCAGTTTAGCTTCAGAGTAGTCATGTTGGAACTGAACTCGCAATTGGAGGTTGTTTGGTAGGTTTCAACCTCGTTTCCAGAGAAGGGCTTCCTTGAGTTCTTTAGTAAAAGCATGATCGTGATGAGCATGTTTTGTTTTGTTACCTCAGGCTTTATCCCTAAAAAGCAACTGAGAAAGATTTCTTACTCTGTAATCCAGTTCTGGGTTAATTTAGGAGTCAATGACAGGAGTGATGGGTTTAAATCTTAATTTCTTGGGTTCTTATTTGTATGTGTAGTTTAGGAACTTTCAGCACCTAGTTTTCTGTACAAGTAATTAAGGAAAAGGCAAGTAGACTATGTTCATCTCACCGTTTAAAGGTAAAAATCTTATGATGACTAATTCATTATATATGGGCATGTTTGAGCTCTCTGGAAGAACCATTGGAAATATAATAAAACTATTAATGATAAAAGAACAGGACTGAAATTAACTGTAGGATAGCTCATAGGAAAGAAGACTCACTATTCAGAATGTGCAAGTCCTAGTTAAAGTCAGCTGGGAACAACACACTTCATCTTCTTAGACCACTGTGTCTCTTTATTAGCTCCCTACCCCTGCCCCCAATAGTTACATTGACTTCTGTCATTGGGATAATTTCACTGAAAAACCAGAAGCTATTTCTATAAATGTACAAGTTTCCTAGTAGATTTCTCAATTTTTTTTTTCTCAAACAGTGAAGCTCAGAGCTGGAAGAAACCTTCAAGATCAGGGAGTTCTCTTTTATCCTATGCCTGTGAACATTAAGGCCAGAGAGAAAGTTACTTGCTCAGTGCACTTGCTGGTGAGCCGGCACTAGATCGCATCCAGCCTGGTGCTATTTGTGCAACACTAGCTCCCAGTCCCACCCCATCATACATTAGCCTCTGCTAGTCTGTATTTCCAACCACAGCCGGCAGTGGGAGGGTTATGTCTCCAGTTCTTTATGTTGAGTTATGTTGTCTACTACGTATAAATTTGACATTCACACTATCAAAGAAAACTGCACATGAGCTTCTTGAGTCTGTATCTGGTTCAATACTCAGTGATTTCCGAATATGAATGTTACAGTAAGGATGCATGTGTGTATTGCTCCCTTCTTTGTGCTCCCTTAACTCCCTACTGATGTCATTTGTCACTTTCTTCCTTCTCTGTGACTTAACATGTGCTCGTTTTTGTCTTAACTAACCACCCTCTATTACTGACATAGGTCTAAGCCTTGTATGTATCACAGGATGACTCATGGTAGGACAAAGGAAACCCCCTCCATTGTGAGTCTCATTCACTGCCTAGAGCCCACTTGACCTCATGCCTGTACTCAAAGTTGAGAGCAGCAGTTTGCTGCCTCCAACATCTTGAACGTTTTCAACCCTTGGCTTCACTAGCAGCATTAGACCAGCAGGGGGCGCAGGGAGTGCAAGCACCAAAGCCAGTGTATTTTTGTGTTCTCTAAAAATCCAAGACAAGTGAGATTTTTTTATTACATAATACCTTTGAAAATATATATAGAAGCTGCCAGATCTGTTTTTAATTAATTAGTATATTTGTAATTATACAGGCAAAACACAAATGCGTTCTCATTTGTAGAAAATGCATATGGTACAATACAGAGTGAAAGTTCCCTCTTCCCTGTCTCCCTCCCTGGAGGTACCTGTTATCAGTTTGTCTCTTTTTCCAGGCTTTTCTCTGTGCACTAAAAACTTACAGTGTTCCTAGAAATAGAAATATTTTTGCATAAACGGGATCATACAGTATTATTTTACAACTTATTTTTTCCACTTAATATGTTTAGACATTTCTGTGTATGTGTGTGTATTTGTGTGTGGGTGTACACATATTTGTATTATCTCATTTGGATTCCATTGAATGGATATTCTATGGCTTATTTAGTAATTTTCCTATAGAGACTTTTAGTTGTTTTTCAGTTAGCCACTATTACAGTGGAATCCTTGTGATTATGTGTGTTTCTCTAGTATAGATACTTAGCTGGGAAGATATATATATATATATTTAATTATTAATATTTAGAAAGACATTAAAAAGAGTCAGACTAGAAGGATGTCCTGTGATGCAAGGATTCACGGTCAGTAATAATAAGAGTACTGTGGTCTGGCTGTCCTAGAAGGAGGATGCTGGTGACGTGGACACACAGCTATGGCTACTTACCTCACAGCTGCATTCAGCACAGTAGCTCATTTGACTCAAAGTCAGAACCACCAGGGTACTGACAGTCCAGGGTCTGCTGAGAAGGAAAGTTCTGTATTTGTTATCAAATGCAATGGTGTGACAACTGTAGGCAGCCAGTAAAATGAAAAAGGGATTGGAGTGAGCAGGCGTGCGGGATTCTGATTGGCAGATCTGTCCAGAGCTGCGTATTCAAGGCAGTGGGCTGTGGGGGAGTGGTTTCGGTTCTGCCTGGATGATGTATTCTCTGTTTTTGCAGTTGGACGCCCAATCCCTGTTCGTCAGACTCTGCACCCGACCTTGGAGCAGATTGATGAGCTGCATCAGACCTATATGGAGGAGCTAAGGAAATTATTTGAGGAGCACAAAGGGAAGTATGGTATTCCGGAACACAAAACTCTCATTTTTAAATGACTTTTACTCTTATAAGGCAGAAAGGAAGACAAGAGAACATCCTATAAGAGAATAAATATTTTAAATCAGTTTATTGTTTTTCTTTTGACTATGGAATCAAATTTGTAACTGAAAAGTGTTATTTATGGTGATAGATGTTGATGTTTTATTTGTGGTAAGTAAAAATACAGTAGATGACTATAGGATAAGGTTGGAAATGACTATGAGACTTTTAATAACTCTTCCTTGCTTGGGAAGGCTAAATCATTTTACAGGTTATGAACAGAGAATTATTCATGTGCTCCATGTAAAATGACAGCTTCAAAAAATAATTAGACTCTTTTATTAAAGATCACAATAACTTAAGGTGCTATTTTCACTAAATATTAAAGCTATCGTTCAGCACAGCTGGAACGTTTAAGAGACTGTAAAACAATTTGCCATAGAGAGCTAAAGGAGATAATCTTTTTTTCTGCTGGAACAGGCCATTTGTTAGTGAATACTGTTACTTTTAATATTTAGATGATTTGATCCTTTTGATCATGTCAACCCACGCCTTTTTTTTACAATAGTGCCAAATTTTTATGACATTTTCGAAATAGGGGGAACCTACCACGTGGAAACCCATGGGGACAAGAGCGTGTCTCCTCATTTCTGTTCATGATTAGAAACACGTTCATTTGCTATAGACAAGGAAGTTTATTTGGAAGAAATGCTTTTGCACATGTTTTAGGATGTTGGAAATTCCAAAAGGTTTTCTTGGCAAAAGAAATAGTTTTAATTTTCTTTCCAAATGGCCTTTTCATTATAAAACAGGCTATGAAGGAAAGAACCCTCTCTGGTGAGATGTGTCCACTTCACATTTGGCTGGAGTTATGAGTCTTTTCTGAGCCAGAATGAGCAGAGGTCTCATCCTTCCTGCTTACTGATATCTCCCCACTGCCTGGGTCAGCTCCAGGCACTTAGCAGGCACAAAATAAGTACTTGCTTAATAAATGTATTTATAATTGAATATGCAGACAAACTTTGCCATAAAGTGAAGAATGTTTCAAGCTATGCCATAGGATGAAACCTGTTATAAGACAAGCCCCACTTTCAGAAGGAGATAATATGCTATGTCGGAATGTCCTACACCAGTAATTAACAATACTGTAGGCTGGTTCTTAGGGAGCAAGCCAGAAGGAGTTTTCTGATTGTTTGTCACCAAGTGTTAAGTAACTAGTCAATTAGGTGTTTGTGGGCAACTTCATTCAGTTGCCTTCTAACTTATTGATAATATGTCTTCGGGCTTCTAATTTTTAAACATTACACTCTGGACTAGACCCTGGATTGGGTTGAGTCACAGCAAAACAAAGAAACAATAAAAATGAACATTCTCAATTGTTCTACATGGTGTTTCTTTGGCCTAAATTCCTTTGCTTTCACACTAGCTGAGTGATCCAGGGGTCCATTAACCTGGGGGCTTGAAATTAGTTCAATTTTTTTGTCAAAGCAGTATCTTTAAGTTACTATAAAACCCATGAATTTTATCCTTTTGGAGAAGTTTATTAAAAGCCTATGCCACATAAGGAGGTATGACTACCCAACATCAGCTGGATTACCTAGTAGGCACTTAAAGCCCATGCTTAGTAAAGCAGAGGCATTAAAAAATGAGAAAATTTGCTCTCATGAACTTATGTTTTGCTATTAAAATATCTATACATGAGCAGCATTAATTTTAGTATACATAAAATGTTATTCTTCAGTACATATGGCAGAGGGTGAGGAGAGTGGGGTTATCTCTTAACATTTTATGATCTCTAGAGGTCTTAATCCAGCCATGCCAGAAGTCTTTTCATATACTCAGAGCATAGTTGTAGGTTCCTTATAGTCCCACAGATTGCAAATGAATTTTTTATATGAATTTTTGCTATCGTACAAACATGGGCCATATATTATATTTACTAGTATGGTTTGATGGAGATCTCTTCTATGGTAAGGGTTCCCATCTATGTAATTGCACATAAATTTTAAACAGCAAAGCAAAGCAATAACAACAGAAATAACCCTAGAACACTGTAAGAAAAACTAGGCCTATTGCCTTGGGAAAATGTAAATGTACACTGTTTGATTTGGACAGTTTTCCCCCTCTGTTTCCATTGCACACCGGGTGCAAGCTGAGTCATTTCCTTTGTCTTGCAGCTAGAAGTGTATGAAATTGTTGGTGACCAGCTAAGTCTGTTATGCTCAAGTTGAAAGTTATAGCTTCAATGCTTATTTATGAAGGGCAGCCAGTTTTGCTCTTAACAAAGGGAAACCACAGTGAAGGATGCTAGATGTTTTAATGCAAATCCTTTGCCATTACTGTGAAAACAATCAAAGTGTGTATACTTTAGGGATGATGGGTGAGCCTTTATTGTATGTATAGGATTAAAAGTGAAATCCCTGCTTTCAAATAGATTATACATTTCCGTCACAGGAAGCACAGAGGTGGAATCTGTCCACAATTCTGTAACCTTACATCTCTTTCAAACTACCTCACTGATGCAGACTACCAAAGTTTGTGATAAACATGAAAACGGTTTTAGGGTGCATTAACTCTATATTCTTTTCCTCTGACAAGAGACATTGTTGATAGGATTTGTTGATTGGTTGCTTTTTTCCAATAGCCCAAGATGGCTACTTCTCATATTTGTGTTTTTTAACCTAAGTGGCAAAATGGCTATTTGTGGGGCTGGAGGAGTTACTTCAAGTAGAATTTATAAATCTTTCCAAGGGAAAAACAGGGCACCTTCTAAAATAACCAACCAGTTGCTCTAGTTTCTCTAGGACATCACACACAGAAGTAGCTCTTCATATTTAAAACAAAGGGATTTCTCTACCTTTTATTTTGATTACTGTAGTTAATCCTTCGCAAACACCGCCAGTTTATTGCCTTAATATCCTATATGAAAAGGAGAAAGTTTATCTCAATCCACAGTTAACCCATAGGATGGTGAGTTCCTCAGTAGCAGAGTCTGTGTCTTGCTTGCATTTGGATTCTGACCCCAACAAAGCAGGCCTTCGGCAGCCTCTCAATGAATGTTTATGGCACTAACCTGGATATTTGGTGGATTGTATCAAAGAAGCCACAGTTTAGAACTGGAAGAGACTTCATCATCTGTCTAATTATTCCTTCTGCAGATGAACCAATTGACCCCACTGAGGTTTGATGCAGATTAATAGTGACTCCATGTTTGTATTCCTCTGCCCTAGATTAAGCAGGAGGTACTGCTAGTCCGTAATCATTGATTAATAAACCTAAGAATCCTCCTGTAAAACAGAAGTGTCAAAAACGTAGAGTATAATTAAAAGTCTGCTTGAAATGAGGGATTAAACAACTCTGAAGCAAGCTCTGTTTTATCAGCATCGAGAACATTTTTGCTTTTTGAGGCTGGGATACTGCATTGTTGATTTTTCCCTTGTGCCAAAGTTATTTTGGTGATGTGTCCAAGTCCAGGTTTTGAACAAGTTTAGCCACTAGAGCCTCATGTATCGGAGTGGTGGGTGAGGCAGGTGCCTTATGCCCAGGGTGACTGACACACCTGGAAAAGGATCTTCTCTATCAGTCATGTGATCAGGAGTGCAGGCCAGAGCAACCCCATTACTCACACAGAGATGGCCTAGAGCTTCTATCAGCTTTTGATACCCCCAAGCCCAGAGAGACCACTCTGGCTCTGGCCTCATCCAGCTGGGCTGTCACAGCTGCCTTTTTTTTTTTTTTTTTGTTAGATTCTGGTTAAGAATTATCTGAGGCTGTCTTGAGAACAAAGATAAACCTGATGATATTCCTTGTATTCCCAAGGACTGCATACTTCTCTCTGACTCCATTCCCAGACCAGCTTGCAACCTTAGTAGACCTTCATGGTTGGATTCTAGACCCTGCAGTGTGGATGTTCAGTGATGTTGGGACAAGCAGAGAACATTAGCTGGTCCATTCTTTTCTATTCTCCAGGATTTTTTTTTTTTTTTTTTTGAGATGGGGCCTCGCTCTGTCCTGCAGTGGCACAATCATAGCTCCCTGCAGCCTTGAACTCCTGGGCTCAAACGATGCTCCTGCCTCAGCCTCCCAAGTAGCTAGGGCTACAGGCATTCACCATGATGCCTGGCTAACTTTTTAAAAAATTTGTGTAGATACGGAGGTCTCGATATGTTGCTCAGGCTGGTCTCAAACTCCTGGCCTCAAGCGATCTTCCTGCTTAGCTTCCTAAAGTGCTGGGATTACAGGTGTGAACCAGAAGCCTGGCCCAGGCTTCTAGTTTAGATAGTCCTTTAGCCTCTGGTCTTCTACTAACTGGCTAGGTGACCTGGGCTTAGTTTCTTTCCATGTAAACAGAGTTAGGAGTGAATGATCTCCAAGGTCCCTTCTGCCTCTATCTCATGGTCTCTGCTTGGCCTTTTATCTGTCATGGCAACAGCATCTAATTGGAGGTGTGCGTTTATCTGACAACTGCCTATTCCTCTACCATCCTCACTTGGTTCTGTCCATCCAGGAAATGCAGTGAGCTGAAATGGTTGTCTCATTTTCTTGGTATATATAAAACACAAATTGCTACTGGAATTTCTCCAGGATAACAATGACCTTTAGGCATGTGTTTCTAAGAAATAATTTAATTCTCTAAATAAAAATAACAGAAATTTATCTAAGAAGCTTCCTCCTTTATATCATTCAAGACTATGGAATAACAGTTTATTACTTGTTAAAATCTTTACAGGAGGCAGTGAATTTTTATATTTTCCATATAGTATTTGTTGCTGTGTGTTTCTTAAGAGCTCTCAGTTTGTAAAAGTTTTGATGAATAAACGTGCTTTTATGCCTGAATAATAATGTGTGGGTGTGGTTTTTAACCTGGATAGAATGTTTTTCATTTCCCATACCTTGGCAAGGATGAGTATCAGCCAGGGAATTGCAGTGAAATCGTGAGCATTGCAAATTGCCATCCTGAAGAGTCAGTACTTTTAATTCTCTTGATGGATAAAAGACAAAACAGCAGAGGCGGGGCTAACTGAAAACTGCAGGTGGACGGGAATGAAAGAACAGGGGACAGCAAGAGGAAACAGACAATAGCAAACTGCCATGTCTCACATGGGTATAACAACAGCGAGACTTCTCTGATTGAGATATGTTCAAAAACTGGTGGTAAAGTTTACAGATAACAAATCAAGTCAATCACTGCTAATGGTAGGGGGTTTCTTTTTGGGCGGCGAAAAATATTCTGATATTAATCGTGGTGATGGTGGCACAATGCTGTGAATATACTAAAAGCCCCTGAACACTACCTTTCTAATGGTTGAATGTTATGATACATGAATTATGTCTCAATGAAGCTGTTGAAACAAATAAGGTCAGTCACACACTTGTCAAAATAATGGAAGAGGCCAGGCGTGGTGGCTCACGCCTGTAATCCTAGCACTCTGGGAAGCTGAGGCGGGAGAATCGCTTGAGGTCAGGAGTTCGAGACCAGCCTGAGCAAGAGCGAGACCCCATCTCTACTAAAAATAGAAAGAAATTAATTGGCCAACTAAAAGTATATAGAAAAAATTAGCCGGGCATGGTGGCACATTCCTGTAGTCCCAGCTACTCAGGAGGCTGAGACCGAAGGATTGCTTTAGCTCAGGAGTTTGAGGTTGCTGTGAGCTAGGCTGACGCCACGACACTCTAGCCTGGGCAACAGAGTGAGACTCTGTCTCAAAAAAAAAAAAAAAAAATGTAAGAAACTAAAACTACATTCCTTTTCTTTATGTGTCAAAAATGAAATTGCTACAACAAAGCTTATGCCTTGTTTTTGAGACCTTTTAGTACTTTCCAGTATTCATTATCAAATAAGTGATTTCGATACTCTTTTTACCCTTTTCTTTTTTTTAGAGATGAGATCTTGCTATGTTGCCCAGGCTGGTCTCGAACTCCTGGGCTCAAGCGATCCACGTGCCTCAGCCTCCCAAAGTCCTGGGATTATAGGCATTAGCCACTGTGCCTGGCTTCAATATTCTTTTTTTAAAGTATTTTATTGCATAAAGAACATGCTGTTGTATTATTGTGTAAAATACTGCATAACTTTAATTTTTCCCAGTATTTTATTAATACTATAGCATAACAGTAAGTAGTATCATAGAAAAACAATAGTCAGTATTTGTTGACCATCTCCAATGTGCCAGATAGGGGACTAAATATGTACATTATGACATTTAGCTCTTAAAATAGCCATATGAGGTCGGTGCTATTTTTATTTTGTAGACTGGGGCTCAGAGGATTAAGAACTTTGAGGCAACCCTGATGGTGGTGGAGCTAAGACATGACGAGGCCAGGTCCTCTTGCCAGGCCCCATGCTCTGGGTGTAGGACTCACGGGCCGCAAGGGTCCTGAGTTATCACACACTAACTTGCTGTGTGTTCCTAAAGGAGAGGGTGGGACAGGAATGCTAAGATTCTTTATGGGTTCATCTAGCTGTGATTTTATTTTAAAGCCATTTCTGAACAACCCTCTCCCCCTAAGCCCAGTGGGCACAGCAGCCACCCTCAGCACTGAGAACAACACCTGGAGACTCTTTGCAATGGCACAATGTTACGACCATCATTAAAAGGACAAAACAAAAAAGCTTCATAAATAGACTAATATTTGTTGTCAAAGTTAAACATTTTAAAAGAACACCCATTTGATTAAAAGTCTTGATTTTTTGCACCTGTTACTACGGTACATAGAGCATTAGCTGGAGAAAGATTATTCTTCAAAACAGTATCGTTAAATCCATTTTATTTCTCATATTTGTATATATATGTGTGTGTTTCTAAGTACCTCTAAACATTTTTCTCCATAAGATGATTGCCACGTGTTTCAAATTTAAGAAGAAACTTGTCCTGTGTGACATCTTCCCTACCTTCTCTAGTTCTCCAACAACATATTTAAAAATGCTAGATGGAAAGGAAATTTGGTCTTTAGTTTGACCTGGCGTTGACATTTTATGTGATGCTGAAATAAAGGAATGCTGTGATTTATCTTAGATTGGTTGATGATATAAGAGCAGGATCATATATGTTGTAAGTTCAAATTGACTTAACTTTAAAATAACACTGAACCTATGAATATAGAATTTTCCATCATATCAAAGAATTGTAGCATGATTTGCAGAGGGTTTATATGTTATATATATTTATATGTATTATATATTCTTATGGATATAGGTGGAGATACATATGGAGATAATATATATACATATATAAACTTATTGAAATAATATCCAAACAAAGGAAATTTTATTTTATTTATTTTTATTAGAGATGGGATCTCACTGTGTCACCCAGGCTGGCGTGCAGTGGCCTGATCAGAGCTCACTGTGAACTCACTGGACCTCCTGGGCTCAGGCGATCTTCCCGCCTCAGCCTCCCAAAGTGCTGGGATCACCAGCGTAGGCCATCATACCCGGCCCCAAAGCATACTTTAAAAAATTATTTAACAGGCTAGGCGCGGTGGCTCATGCCTGTAATCCTAGCCCTGTGGGAGGCTGAGGCGGGAGGATCACGCAAGGTCAGGAGTTCGAAACCAGCCTGAGCAAGAGCGAGATCCCGTCTCTACTAAAAATAGAAAGAAATTAGCCGGACAACCAAAAATACATGGAAAAAATTAGTCGTGCATGGTGGCACGTACCTGTAGTCCCAGCTACTTGGGAGGCTGAGGCAGAAGGATTGCTCGAGCCCAGGACTTTGAGGTTGCTGTGAGCTAGGCTGATGCTACGGCACTCTAGCCAGGGCAACAGAGTGAGACTCTGTCTCAAAAAAAAAAAATTATTTAACAAATATATATGGCTCTTACTGTATACTAGCATCAATGAAAATAAAAGCAAATGTGATTCATTTAGGAACAATATTTTAAAATATGAATTTGATTTATATTTTGAATAGATACGGTTGGTTGCACTTAGTGTCATTATTACAAGGAAGCACAGGGGAGGTGACATAGTGATGGTCTACAGTGTTTCTATAGGAAGCCACACCTTTTGCTGTTTCAAAGGACACGTGCACACCTGTGCCTTAAAAGCACTTCAGCTTAGGCAGTGGGTAAACCTCCCAGCCAGGGAGGACTTTGATGAAATATCCACCTGCACTTCTCCCCTTTTCTGCCTTTTTCTGCTTTTTTTTTTTTTTTCTCTCTTCACATTGGCTTCTGCTTGTACATAATCCGGGGTATAGAGAAATAAAGGGATAAGAGAGAGGAAAGGGGAAAGTTGAATTGCCAAGCATCCCCTATTTTCTGCCAGAGGTAAGGTGCAGGATGGTGTGGGTGGAAAGAGTTGAAAAAGAAGAAATGAAACTGCATTGAGGAGGGAGGACAGAAGACAAGGAGAGGAAGGTGTCTTGCCAGTATAACCAGTATACATTTTACAGTAAACATTGCACATTTTCTATTACAGGACCTTTCATGTCCCATTCCATGATGTCCCAGAGAACTTTCATTTCAATCACAGATGACAGGAACGCATTTGGTGCTGCCTCAGTGAAACGTGATCTCGGAAATGGTCCCCCCCAAAGTGGGTCCCCCCACTGAAGGAAGGTGTAGCCTCTTCTTGGCCCTTTCCTGGCAGTCTGAGGGAGGGATTCCTACTTTAAAAGTTTAAATTTATATCTTAACCCTATCAGGCCGCTATGATAAGGATTCTTTGATATTTACCTAATTATCATGAATCCACTCTCTCTTACCCAGACAGGTGAAAATCTTAGCTGGAAATTACGGGAGACTGCTAAAGCCCATCCCCACTCCCAGTGCTATGCCAGATTGACAGATGATATTATATAGTGAGTAGTCCAAAGATGAAATAGTCAAATGAAAACAGAATAGCAGAATTGTTTTTGTTCTGATCTGCATAGACAAGGTGACATTTAGAGCTATGTATTTCCACTGTTATTGTGGAGAGTTCTATGAAACAAATCATCAGGATGATTTGGCTACAGTCGCTGAGGTTAGATGTTTAGATGACAGAGGTTTTGCAAAGCAGTGTGCTTAAATGGGCATTGGTGGCCAGAGAAAACACTTTTCATAAGGAACTGTTGAGATTGAACTGATGAATCTCTCTGAAGCTCTGACCACATCCTTTTGGCCTGTCTGTATTGAGAGGTAACTTCCCTTTCCACATCTTGATAGGCTTAGGAACTGCCCCAGGGCCATTATTTCAAAGGAGACATTTCTCTTCCATCCTGCTGCCTGTGGTTTCTCTTTGCTCTGGGCTCTAGTGTTTGGGAAACACGGGGATGCAGTGACTTCAGTCTGATCTCCTATCTGGGGTATGTAATGCGTTTTCTGCTAATTCTCTCAGTTCCATCAGGGATATTTCTCTGCCAGAATTACTTGGCAAGAATCCACTGAAGAATGACTTTCAGCTTTGTGGTTACTAGATTCAACTGGAATTTCCTGCATCTCCCGGCAATTCAAAGATTCTCTTGGAGGGGCTGAGGCCCCGGCTGCAAGGTGTGCTTCTGCCACTAAATGTAAGAAGTCAGATGCAGTGTAGAGGAAGATGCTCAGGGCCCAGTTCTTCTGAACATCCTCCTGGTGGCTTTGTGGTTGGACAATTGTGATCAAGCACTGACTCAGTGACAAGAATGAAGGAATGGGGCACGTGTCTCGGGACTCAGGGAAGTATCTGATAGGAGAGAGAGTGAAGCAAGTGTCATGAGAGCAGTCCCAGCCCAGTGCTTTGGGCGTGCGGAGAGATTCATTCTGGCTGGGGGATCTGGAAGGGAGTCATGGAGGGAATGGAATCGACTTGGGCATGCAAAGCTGAGGAAGACTTAGGCGAGCACTAAGGGGCAGTGCAGGGAAAGGGGTCAGACAGGGTGACCCACTTGTTGTGGTTTGCTTTCCTGGTTTTAGCAGTGAAAACTTCTGTCCTAGGAACCTCCTCAGTCTGAGGCAAAGTGGGATGGTCTGTCACCTACACGAAGAATACCATATGCCGCTGTTATCCAGTGCCCAGCTAGAAGCTCTTTCCACCTTTGGGGGTGGTAGGGAGGCATTGTTTTTAATGTTTCCTGAGAGCAGCTTTTAAATGAATTTTTGGAAAATGAATAATTCCAACTTAGCTATGTATCCTCTGATACCCTGAAATTTCCCAATTTCTGGGAATTAGGTGTGAATGATGGGTTTAGGGCTCTAGAAGGTCCATATACTGGGTGAGATTTCGTTGTTTCCCTTGTTGCACTGTCTTGCCTGAGTGATGTCAAAACTAACTACAGTGACTGTTCCTAAGAGCCCAGGTTCTATGAAGAGAGCTTTCCTGTGATTGTGACGGTCTTTTCTGGGCTTCAGTTTCTCTTTCTACAAAGAGAAAATTTGTTCTATAATGGATTTCTAACATCTTTTTAATGAAATGGTACCTAGACCTTGTGGGTTTTGAAACTCAAGGTGTACTTAGTGGTCTGAAATGTTAGGAAATGCCCTAATCTTTATATAGCATTTACTCTAAGTTTTTATTTTGTTTTGTTCTACTGTTTACTTGTTAAAAATATATATATATGTGTATATAGATTTTATTTATTTCCATCTTGTTCCCAAAAGGACCATAGATGGAATAGCTCTGTTAGAGATTTCATGATCTAAATTGCCACTCATGAAACTTAATAAAAACAAGAATTGAAATATAAGAATATCAAATCCCAATTTAGTATTCACTCACAATAATAAAATTCTCTCTCCCATACAGAAGATCCACTGAGTAGTGAATTGGCAATCATTGATACATTGACATCTTTGCCCCAGTTAATGAGCACATTTAATCTTGGAACACAGTTTCTTCAACTTGTTTTTATATTCCTCCCACTCCAACTACTTTAGCAGATTTACTAGGGGCTGAGTTTGAACTCCTCTCAACTGAAATCTGAGGTTGTGTGACCACAATCAAATTCCTAAAGAAATGGAAAGTTTCCCAGGAGAAGCATCTGTCTAAATTATTCTCTCCCAGTGACCATTGTTGAGACTAGGTTCGGAGAAACTATAGATTGCTTCAAGTCAATTCCAACTTCAGAGACAAGAATGCACTGGATCTTTGACCAACATATTGAACAGAAATGCTATCACCCTCATGCTTGTTTCACTATGGTGGCAAAAAAGTCACCACAGCTCCAGATATCACATCTGGTAGGAAGAAGGAGAAAGGAGACCATGCTCCTCTTTTATTAGGAATCATTTCTCTTTCCCAGAATCCCTCTTGCCAACTTTCCTTGATATCTCATTGGTCGGAACTGGGTCACGTGAGTCACTCCCACCTACAAACATAGTTGGGGAAGTATTTGACTTTCCATTCTCCATCACAGGAGTCAGCCACCTTTTTCTGTAATGACTAAGGTAGTAAATATCTTAGGCTTGGCTGGGCACGGTGGCTCACGCCTGTCATCCTAGCACTCTGGGAGGCCAAGGTGGGAGGATTGCTCAATGTCAAGAGTTCAGAACCAGCCTGAGCAAGATCAAGACCCCATCTCTACTAAAAATAGAAAGAAATTAATTGGCCAACTAAAAATACATGGAAAAGATTAGCCGGGCATGGTAGCGCATGCCTGTAGTCCTAGCTACTTGGGAGGCTGAGGCAGGAGGATCGCTCGAGCCCAGGAGTTTGAGGTTGCTGTGAGCTAGGCTGACACCATGGCACTCTAGCCCAGGCAACACAGTGAGACTGTCTCAAAACAAAAATATATCTTAGGCTTTGCAGGCCATTTGGTCTCTGTTACAGTGATTCAACTCTGCCATCATAGTGCAAACACAGCCATAGATAATATATACATGAATGTGGCTGTATTCCAATAAAAGTTTATTTTTGAGCACAGTTTTAAATTTCATATGATTTTCATGAAATATTCTTCATTTAATCTTTCTTCAATCATTTAAAAATGTGAAAACCATTGTTAGGGCACAGGCTGGACAAAAACAAGCAGTCTGCTGGATTTGGGCCACAGTTTGCCACCCCCAGCCCCACGTGTGAGAGGAGGGTTGGAATGGCTTTGGGAGGCTCAGCCACAGTGCTGCTGCATGTAGGCTCTGTGTCTTGAATATAGAATATTGCAAAGTGATGAAAAGCTTGATCACTTGATCACCCACTTTAATTTTCCTGACAGCAACAAGAAAAGCCTGTTTCTAAATCATGTTCTTTGTCATGAACAAATTAAACTTTACAAAATACCTTTAATGCAGAAAATCTGTATTGCTGATCTTCTGGGCCAGGAGACCTTATATAATTTATATATTTTGTTTTAAGTTGTACTATAGTGCTTGCAAAACTGGATCAGACCCTGCCTGAGAAAACTCAAGAATTGAGTTTAGAACCATTACCAGAAAGTTAACTGACACTGTAACATAGACATTTGTGTAATTGTTCAAAGTCTATTTGCATAAGCTTCATGAAAGTTCAGAGATAAAACTGGCCTAGATATTATTTAAAACAGGAGAGTAATGTATTAAACATGTTGATCTAAGGATTATTCTTTTTGAAAATATCTCTAAAATGTTACCTGTTAATTTCCTTAGAAACTTTTCATTTATTTTTTAACTTAACAGTTAATTTTATATGGATATGTATTTGTATATAAATATATATATTATTTATAGTTTATATATGTATAGATAATTACATCTGGAAGGCTGAGGTAGGAGGATCACTTGAGGTCAGGAGTTCGAGACCAACCTCAGCAAGAGCAAGACCCCGTCTCTACTAAAAATAGAAAGAAATTAGCCACATAACTAAAAATAGAAAAAATTAGCCAGGCATGGTGGCATGCAGGTCTGTAGTCCCAGCTCCTTGGAAGGCTGAGGCAGGAGGATCACTTGACCCCAGGAGTTTGAGGTTGCTGTGACTCTATCTCAAAAAAAAAAAAAAATACAATATAACATTATAAATATAATATGTATATATACATATATGTATATGTAATATATATATATATACACACACACACATATAATAGGGTACCTTCCTTCTTGAAAAAAGAAATTTATTGAGTTACATAGCTGAAAAGTCTAGGGATTCAGGCATGAATCCAGATGCTCAAATGAAATAATCAAAATGCAGTCTTGTTCCATCTGTCCTCTCTTCTCTCCACTGTGTGGACTTCACTCTTAGACTCCCTTCATGATAGTAAGATGCCATTAGCCTCTGCAAGCACACATCCCACCAGCATTCCCAGAGGAAGAATCGCTTCTTTTCCTGACGATTGGATGCTGTTGAACTGACTCGGATCATGTGTCCCTCCCTGAGCCCATCAGTATAGTCTAGAGGTTGCGATATGCCGCCTGGCCTGTGCTGTGTGGCTGGTTGATCGTACACCCAAAGGCTGGGGATAAGGTGGGGCTGGCTGGTTCGTCTGCACCACATAGATGGAGAATAGAGGATAAGTGGTTCCCCAAAGGAAAACCAGGGTGAATAAATTCTGGAGAGACAAGAATGATTATCTGCTACAATAACATTTACATTTGACTTTTAAGCAAGAAGTCAGGAGGAGAATATGAAGACTCAAAGAAAATGACTGAGAAAAGAGAAAATCATGGGAATGTAAAGAAAATGTTTTATACTAAATTGGACAAAGTCCGTGGTTCGTAATCTTGGCAATTATCAGAAAAATATCGGTAGGTAAAGAAAAAGATTTCTCCCAGATTGACTGAATCGGGATCTCAGAGTGAGATCTGAGATTCTGTCTATTTTTAAAATCACTCCAGGCAGTAGAAATGCAGCTTATCCATAGACTCACTTTGGGAACCATTGAACAGGGTTGCATTAAAGTACAGGCTAAGGGGCAAAGAGACCTCAAAATAGAGAGGCCTGACCAAGAAGTTGATTTCTTTCTCACGTAATAGTCTAGAGGCAGACAATGCTATTATAAAGGGGGAAAAAAGACATTAAAAAAAGAAAGAAATATATAGAGGTGAATGGTCCAGCATAGCGGGTGGCTCTGCTCTACACGTTCATTCAAAGACCCAAGTTCCTTGTATCTTGTTCCACCATCCCCTAGCGAGTTGTTTGCATGCACAGTTGAAGCTGTCTGCTGCCACATGCACATTCCAGCCCTTGGGGAAAACAAGAGAGGACCCGAGAAGCACAGAGTTGTATGTTAAGGCCAAGACTCAGAAGTGGCACGCATGACTTCCATCTTCACCATATTGGCCTGAACTTAGGCAGTGCAGCACGCTGCAAGAGAAGCTGGAAAGTATAGTCTTTCTCTCACTTAAGACATCAGTATATTTTTTGTTTTGTCTCTCTAAATACATGTATACACACAAATAGGTGGGCATATGCCCAGCTAAAATCGGACACCTAAAAATTAAGCATTCATTACTTTCAGTTAAACTCACAAATTGAATGCTTACAATAGTATTTGTTCCTTCATGAAATTCCACTGGATGAGAATAAAGGAATAAAAATGGAAAAAATCAAAAAGTCCCAGAGAGAACAGGAGAGGAGTAGGAGGAGAAAATGATGTCAACACTATTTTGCAAAATGAAAAACAGATGGACAAATGGAAATTGACTTGGCAGAGCAGAAAAAGCAGAAACTTGATGCCAGAGGGAACTGAAGGCAAGAGGCCAGTAAGAAGTAAGCTGATTCCCACTGCAGAATCTCAGAAAGGCTGAGCCGTGGGAGACACCACCTATGTCTGAAGGCTGGAGGAGAGGAGTGGGAGGTCTCTTGAAGTAGCAGTCGGACTCAGATTTCCTGCTCCAGCATGTCCATCCCCTACCTGAATAGATACAAAAGCTTTGTTCTTAGAAATTCTAGAGGACCTCTGAGCTCTAAGACACAAGGCTCAACCAAGGTTGGATGCAGCTGAAGAGGTGCCTTAAAGATTTAGTGGACCAACCTGAGCAAGAGCAAGACCCCATCTCTACTAAAAATAGAAAAAATTAGCTGGGTGTGGTGGCGAGCGCCTGTAGTCCCAGCTACTCGGGAGGCTGAGGCAGAAGGATCGCTTGAGCCTGGGACTTTGAGGTTGCTGTGAGCTAGGCTGACGCCATGGCACTCTAGCCTGAGCAACAGAGTGAGACTCTGTCTCAAAAAAAAAAAGAAAGAAAAGAAAAAAGTGAAAAAATTAGTGGAAATCTTCCTATTGGTTGGTAAATTCCATAGTCCCCTTCCCACCCTAGGCTCCTTGTGATTCTGGACAGCCAGTTTTACATCCCTCCAAGAGGAGATTAGAGAGTTCCTCCCTTTCCGTGGGGAAACTGACCAGCCCAAGACAGAAGGCCTGACGGGTTTCAATCTTTGTGGGTCCCCACCTGCCACACCACAGTGAAGCTTCTTTTCCCACTGATGAGCAACTGTCTGTTCACTCAGAGCTGCCACTCAGCTTTCAGTGACAGTAATGGGACATCCAAGAATCACCCGACGTTTTAAGAAAGGCTTCAACAGGACAGAACATACCAAACAAGGAACATGGAGAGATGGAGTCAGCAGGAAAAACTTCAGAAAATGGTAATTTATAGTTTTGGAGAGATAAGAGGAAATTTTGCAACAGTAAAACAAGAACGGAATGCAATGTAAAAAGGAACATTTAAAAACCATTAAAAAAGAAAGTGACATAACTCTATGGAGATGATGAGTGGAGGAGAAAAACAGGAGCAGGACTGTGAGGGACCCACATCTCAGGTTGCATTGGAGAGAGCCAGCAGACGATGTCTCAAATGAAAAATAGCAGTTTATGCATGTAATTTAGAAACATAGATAAAAATACATAAAAAAGATAAAAGTTGAAAATGAGTTGAAAATTATTAATTCTGGAAGTGGGAATTGAAGGTGAGGCAGAAGACAGCTGCTTTTCATTATAAGCCAGTACTATTTGATTTATTAACCCATGCCTATGATCACATTAAAATATATTTTAACATCTGTATTGGTTTTGATATTGTTTTAAAATAACTTATAATTTAAAATAGTAAAACACAGTAATACCTCATAGCTCAAAGTCTACTTCCCACCAAGATGTTGAGATGTAAATGTGGAAGTCTCTGTGTGAAGTCATTAGTGCAAAGAGCAGCACCAATGCACCAGGGGAAAGAGGCAGTTTACAAGGGAACTTTAGACCTGAGGCATTTGAAAGAATCCTGGAAATTTCAGGAGGGAAAGTGGGAATTCCTATTTTGAGAAATCTGAGCAAACCATTATAGACCAAGCTGCCAAATGTCTGCAGAAGGTTGGCAGGTGTTGTAGAAATTGCAGATGCTCTGTTTTTAAATTTTGTTTATATATTATAATAATAGGAAGTCAGTGTGTTTGGATAACATTGGGAAATGAAGACTTGCTTTTCTTATTAAGTTATAACCAGAAATGTTTTGCGCAGCTGTAGTCTGATACTAATTGAATTCTTAAAAACCCCCTCTCGGATCCCTGTTTTCTGAGTTTTCCTCTCAGCCAAGAGCCCCCATGTGACCCCGCTCTGGCCAATGAGATATAAGTAAGTCTGCTTAGGGGCTTTTGAACAGGGTGATGATGTCATTTTGGAGCTCTCTGAGGTCACCTTGCAAACCACGAGGGCAATTCCAGAGGAATTCCAAACACACCAGTCCAAAGCTCTGGCATCAATAAATCCTAAACCCATATCAGTAACTGTCTACTTCAAGTCTCCCTGTTACACAAGAACAATAAAGCCAAGGTCAATCTGGTTTTCTGGGTTTTTTTGTGGTTTTTTTTTTTTTTGCAACCAAAAGCATTCCTACTTTCACCATTGGTAAAAATATGGCATTGTATTATTTTTATAAATTACATTATAGCCTCAGTGATTAGACAGCGTCCTCTACAGCAATTGAGTGAAAGGAAGTAAAATGACTCATTCACATCATTGTGATCGTTCTTACATTCGTACCTTTGGGTGAAAGTTTCCAACACAGCTTCTCAGGAGGTGTGTGCCCTGACACACAGATGTTGCAAGTGTGATGAATTTTGATTCCTCCTCCCTGGGGGTCACCAAGAGGGGGCTGCAGAGCCCCAGGGCACTGAGAGCTCCATCTGGGTTGGCCCCTCCAGTACACTGTACAAATATAATTCTTTACTCAGAATGCTGTTAAGTAAAATACACCAGGAAGCCAGGCTCTGGGATTCACTAAGGGCATTTATTTATGTGCGTTCTCTCTCTTGGTCTTCACAGGAGCATTCTGAAGTTATTATTCATCTCATCTTCCCAATGTAGAACCTGAACCTTAGCTAATGGGTGGACGTCCCAGTCGGCATAGTCGTTGTGTGGGAGAGTCAGAATTTGGAACTAGGTCCCCAGACTCACTCTACTGCTGCAGAGAATAGGCACACTTATTCCAGCTCTGCATGCTCAGGTTACGCTTCCCTAGGTGTCTACCTGACAATAATGGGCTTTCATTGCCGAGAGAGCGCGGTGGGAGGAGGAAGCGAATGGGGTGATGTGATGCAAGCCAGGAGAACGAGGGTGGCTTGGCCAACTCGCATCTCTTTGTCTGTGGTCTGCAAAGATGTGACGAGACCCGAGAAGCCAGCACAGAAGACAGTGGCCACATTGTTCTGCTGGACTGAAGCCGAATGTGCTTCCTCACCATGTGTTTCTTTAGCCTCCTGAACTTTGCTGGATGGCATTGTACTTGTCCCCCGCACCGGCTGCTCAGGGTGGAGAACGGCTGGACTGTGTCCAAGTGGACGTGGCATTTCTACTTGTTTCTTTAACTTCTGGGGCAGTTTGTCTGAGACTGTCAGCCCTGGGCTGCTGCTGGTCAGAATGTTTTATTTCCACTTGTGAGCTGGGATGTGCGGCTCCGGTGGAGACTTAGGGGCATCTGGGGAACAGAGGGTTGGTCCAACTTTATACAGTTGAGAAACACAAAGCCCTGAAAGGATGAATCAATTTTCCCAAATCGCAGAATGAGTTAATGACAGAGGCAGGAAAGGAATGAAATTTGCCCCCAGGGCAGTCAAACTAGGGAGAGTCCAGTTCGGGAGCCTGCCACTTCCTGGGTGCGTGACCTCGTGTGACCTTGGCCCAGAAGTTCATCTTTCCAAGCTGGCGTTTCCTTATCTGTCAAGTAGGGATTATAAAAGTACCTTTTCTATGGGAATGGGAGAAATAGTTGAGATTACTCATGTGAAGGGTGAACTCTGCCGCCCAGGCGCACAGGACAAGCTGAAATGTCGCCTTCTGTCATTACTGATGCCCAGTCTGCTTCTCTCTATTCAATTCTTCAGCTCTTTAGGGAGCTAATAGCTAACTGGGAATCACAGTAACAAGCATTCCATTCATCAAAACTCACAGAACTGCACTTACAAAATATGGATTTTACTGTATGTAAATTATAACTTAATAAACCTGAATTTTGTTTTCATTTGAAGCATTTATTTCATTGAAAACTATCAAGCCTCATTAACAACACTGTCATTTCAGCAGATCCTTGCACAATTACAACTGCAACTTAAAATACGAAAGCTAAAGGTATCAGTTTAGAGAAAACTGAACTTAAGAGTTTTAACCTCATTTTAAGTGTAGACATAATGAATGTCAACTTGGGTGCAATTATAGATATTTGCCCAGAGTATTGGTTAAAAATTCTAAAAATCTCAGCAAACGATTAAAAAAACTGTGCCCTATGATTAAACAATGATAGTTTGTGTGCTTTAAAGGAAATTACTGATTTTCCTTTGTAGCATATGTACTCTTTGTTGTCTGAAGACTTGAACAGTTTTTATTAACTCCAGACATTATTTCTCTGAAGATTTGTAAAGTCAAAATGTATTTTCCTGCTTTCCTAGTTCTCCCAAACAGACATGACTTGGCTTCTCTGGAACCTGGTGACGAAGGCAGCCCTCTAACCGTGTCATCAAGATCTACCCTACATCATAATTATCTGTGAACATGTCTTATTTTCTTCTCTGAATGTTTAGCTTTTTGAGGTCGGAGGCTATATCTAAATGATATTCCCATTCCTAACGGTTCTAAATATAGTGCTGAGTGAATAAAAAAAATCAATTGTTAATTGCTAACTGCTAAGACAGAATTAAGAAGTGATGTATTATTTCGTAGAGAACCTGAATAAATGAAATCAACACAAGATGCCCTTTCATTACTGTTAATGGATAGAAGCAAAAATAAGAAGTAATACATTGTTTCAGAGGGCACTTTAGGTTCTTGGTTCAGTAAATAGACAATCTTCCATGAACATGTCAATTATTTTTAAATGAATGCTTCTGACCGAACCTGAAATTAGGGCACCTGGATTGTAATCCCGCTCTGTGACTAGCAAACTGTGGAAACTTGGCCAAGTCCCTTGGGCTTCTGAATATCAGTTTCTTCCTCTGTACAATGCAGGGATTGAGGTCATTATTACGTCACCCCCAAGGCGGCTTCCGGTGTCAGAATCCATCAAGTGGCTCTCAATGCCTTGGGCACAGCGACCCTTGGAAAATGCCTGTGAGTTGACTGAGGAAGTTAGTTTAAGTGGTTTGACTTTAATATTGTTAATTTGCAAAATCTTTTTTTATTGATAAATATAAAAAACGAATTCTCAGCCCCGCCTTGGATTAGCACAAATTCCAAACTGGCAGGTTCCAAATTACTGATATTTTATGTTACCTATGTTTAATTTAAAGCACTTGTCACTTTTACATCTTTCATACCTGTTCCATGAATTACAGATTTTTTTTCTTAAATAGAAGGGATATTTAGAGGTTATCTTACCCAGGATTCTAAATCTGGGGTCTAAATCTATGAGCTGTAGGTACCCATGAACCCACAAATGTAGCCTTCAGAATCCTACTGTTCTTTTTGGGTTTTCTCTACCTTCCTTTTTCTTCTTTTTATTAAAAGCACTTATCACCACTTGAAATTATCATATCTATGCATTTTTTTCATCAAGTCTGTGCCTGAGCTCCCGGTTCTGCTGGTACACACAGAGACCACTAGACTGTAAGTTCCAGGAGAGCAGCACGTCACCCTGGCTTGTCCACCACGCACCCCAGAGTCCACGGAACAGGGCCTGCTACTCCGTGGATGTTCATTTGTTGACTGAATAACTTTGCAAACCAAAATAAGTCTCAGTTCAGTACCACATTCCCTACACTCACTAATCCAGTTCCACAACACTTTAAAAATATATAATTTCTTGGCCGGGCGCGGTGGCTCACGCCTGTAATCCTAGCACTCTGGGAGGCTGAGGCCAGAGGTTTGCTCAAGGTCAGGAGTTCGAAACCAGCCTGAGCAAGAGCGAGACCCCATCTCTACTATAAATAGAAAGAAATTAATTGGCCAACTAAAAATATATAGAAAATATTAGCCGGGCATGGTGATGCATGCCTGTAGTCCCAGCTACTTGGGAGGCTGAGGCAGGAGGATTGCTTGAGCCCAGGAGTTTGAGGTTGCTGTGAGCTAGGCTGACGCCAAGGCACTCTAGCCCGGGCAACAGAGTGAGACTCTGTCCACCCCCCCCAAAAAAATATATATATATATGTATAATTTCTGGAGTTTCTAGAATAAGTAACAAAAGGAGGTGGGGCTATACCCCATACACACATCAAACTTCCTAAAAATCCTCTGTACCCACCCATCTTTCCCACATCCCATGCAACAGGGCAGATGCCTTGAACTGCCTTCTCTCGTTCTTCCCCCAGCTCTTTCTGCTGGCTCCTCATTCCTTCTCTCCTTCTGTGCCCCAAGGTCTATTTTTCTGTTGTTGTTGAGTTAAATTCATCCACTATAAAATTTACCTTTTTAGAGTATACAATTCAGTGATTTTTAGTATGCCCACAAGGTTGTGCAGTCATCACCACTAATTCCGGAACATTTTCATCACCTCAGAAAGAAACCCATACCCATGAGCATGATTCCTTACTCCCAACTCCTGGCAACCCCTAATCTACCGTCTGTCTCTGTGGATCCTGTATATATACTTAGGAGTGGAACTTCTTGGTCTAACTCTATGTTTAACTTTATAAGGAACTGCCAAACTATTTTCCACAGTGGCTGAAACATTTTTACATTCCCACAGCAATCTATGACGACTCCAATTTCTCCACATCTTTGTCGACACTTGTTATTGTCCATCTTTTTTATTATAGCCATCCTAGTGGGTAAAAATTGGTATCTCATTGTGGGTTTTGATTTGCATTTTCTTTTTTTTTTTTTTTTGAGACAGAGTCTCACTCTGTCACCCGGGCTAGAGTGCCGTGGCATCATCCTCGCTCACAGCAACCTCCAACTTCTGGGCTCAAGCGATCTTCCTGCCACAGCCTCCTGAGTAGCTGGGACTACAGGCATACGCTACCATGCCCGGCTAATTTTTAGTTGGCCAATTAATTTATTTCTTTTTTTTTTTTTTTTTTTTTTTTTTAGTAGAGACGGGGTCTTGCTATTGCTCAGGCTGGTCTCTAACACCTGAGCTCAAACAATCCGCCCACCTCGGCCTCCCAGAGTACTGGGATTATAGGCACGAGCCACCGTACCCGGCCTGATTTGCATTTTCTTAATGATAAATGAGACTAATGATAGCAAAATATGTTTTCATGAACTTATTGGACATTTGTATACCTTTATTGAGGATATGTCTATTCAAATCCTTTGCCTATTTTTAAATTTGTTTATTTGCCTTTTTATTATTAAGTTGGTAAGAGCTCTTCATATATTCTAGATACAAGTCCCTTGTCAAATACCTGACTTGCAAATATTTTCTCCTATTCTGTGTGTGTTTTTCTTTTTTGATGATTTTGAAGCACAAAAGTTTTTAATTTTGATGAAGTGCTCAACAGACACAAGTGGCCAGTGGCTATCACGTGGGATGGTGCAGGTATAGACCATTTGCACCATCACAGAAAGTTCTGTTGGATAGTGCTGCTCTAGATCAGTGGATCTCAAAGGTGATGCCTAACCAGCTTCATCAGCATCATATGGGGACTTGTTATAAATGCCTATCTTCAGGACTCACCCAGACCTGCTGAATCAGAAACGCGGGGGATGGGGACTAGCAATCTGAGTTATAAGCTCTCCAGGTGACTTTGCTACATGCTCAAATTTGAGAAGCAGTTCTCATTTGGTGATTTTTTTTCTCTTTATATGGTCATAATGAGAATGTAAAACACCTGACTGTGATTGCAAAAAGGTCATTAAGGCATTCCTGGGGCTTAATTTTCCACTTTTAAAACCACTATGAAGAAGAATTAAGATGATTGCCCTGTTTTAGCTCTTCTTCCTCCCAAGAAAGCCTGAGACAAAGACTTGACCTCAGGGAACAGGAGTGTGACACTAGGGAGGAAAAAATAGGAAGAGGAAGGTTAATGCAAGGGTGCATCAGTGAGCTGGTTGTTGCTCTAGGCAACCAGGGCTCATCCCACTAGGAACCTTCTCAGGAACCTTGCAGAATGGCCTCTAGCATGGTCCAGCCGATAAAAGGATGGGCCAAGGGCCTCCAAAAACTGCTCCATAGAGTGTTAACACCCCCACACTTCCAGTTTTGTTCATGCACCAAAATGGTGGGCTCCAGCAAGAGTCCTGGACAGCTAGAGCAGGGAAGCCAGGAACAGAAAACAGGCGATGCATGGCACAGCTGTGGCTGGGTGTCAGGTGTCTGCAACAACAGTAACAGAGAAAAATGCCGGTGAGATGGGGCACCAAAGGCTTCCAACCCATTCCCTGAAAATGGGATCCCTGTAGCACCTTGGAAAAGAGGATTAGAACACAGGGAGAGAGAGTTACAAAAAAAAAAAAAATTGTCTTTTCTATTTCTATAATTAGTCAAGAATAGTTTATAAAAGTCTCTGGAAGAAAAATGTTTGCAAAGTCTCTAACGATGTCTGGCACATAGCAGGCACTCAATGGATGTAGTTACCTTCTCCCATTTTCTCACTCCACCTTTCATGCGGAGGCTTCTAACATTCAGTGATTAAAAATTCCACTTTTTTTGTGCTTAATATAGTCAGATGTCAATATTATGAGCAATTCCTAGTGTGTCTCTTGGCAGAAGATAGGAAAAATAATTCATCTGCCTTGGGGAATGCAGCTGACATCCTATGGTGGAGTCCAGAGCCCTCGAGGCACACACAATAAGGGAAGCTGAGCCAACAGTAGAGTATTCATTGAGGCTAAATATTGTAAAATAGGAACGAAGTCAAGATACCTGTGGCATGTAGACTCTGAAAGCAGTGCTGGGTGGCATTCTCACGCTTCCAACCCAATATGCCACTTCCTTTTCTCCCACTTGTCCTCAGACTTCCTTTCTCTCTTGGTCTTCACACATGTGGGGCATCTCAGAAAGTGCACAGACGTGGGAACCAGGTCAGCCCAGATGTATGTCCCCATGGCTCACCTACCAAGTGTGGGACCGTAAAGCTAAAGGTCACCTGTCGGAGCTACACCTTCCCTATCTGCAAACGCAGGATGATAAGTCCAACTTCTCAAGCTCCTGTAACAAAGAAAAGCCCATATATGTGGGTTTTCCAGGGAGCACCCAACCACACACTAAAGTTTAAGTAGGGTTAACGCTCTACTCTGGATTCTGCTATTTATTTCTCAGGGTTTTTTTTTTTTTTTTATCCCTCCTTTCATTCATCTCTTCTTTCTGTTCCTTCTCCCATCTCCCCATATTCCTCCTTTTAGTTTTCCTTCCCACTGGCCTCTCCGTGGGCTACATCTCATACTTTCCTTCACTTTACTTGTGACACAACAGTCATAGATTCCTGATCAGAAAGGACAGGGAATGAAACAAGACCTTACTTGACAATTTTATCAACAAAGGTTATGGGAAAATAAGAATTTAAGATATACATGCATATATATATATATGTACACGCAAGAAATATATATGTGTGCGTGTGTATGAATGTATGTATACGGAGTTACTCATCATCTTGTTTGGTAACCTTTATGATGATTATACATTAAGTCTAGAAAAATACCTTCTCCTGGCTCGGACCATCATCTAGGGTGGGCAAATTTGGAGTTAGGTCGGCAGGCAGAAGACCAGGAAGAACAAACAGATGGCCTCCACCTAAACCTGCTCCACTGACAAGTTCTAGATGGCACAAAGATTTGAAATGAAAATTTTCTCATATAAATCTTGATTTCTAGTGTCTTTCGAAGCGTGGGAAGATCTGGCAACACGGGCCCACATTTCTGCACAGCACCAATTGCTGGGAGATGAGTTGTGAATGTGCCTAATAGAAAGGACTCAACGTTCTCCAGTTCACCCCAATCCCTGCTTCTCCCTAATGCAGAACACCTGGCTGGTTTCACCGACTTATGTTACTGGCCTGGTCCTCCGAAAGCATTTGAGTCCAGGAGATCTGTGTGCTCCTTTCCCTAAATTCTGCCATGCAGGAGTATGGTGGCGGCAGGAGGTGGAAGGGAAAGATGCAAGGAGAGAGAAGCCCTTCAGGCGTTTTAAAAACTGTGGTAAAATATATATCACATAAAATTTACCATTTTAATCAATTATATATATACATATATATTTTATTTCAGAATATTATAGGGGTACAAAGGTTTAGGTTATATATATTGCCTTTGCCCTGAGTCAGAGCTACAAGCATGTCCATCCCCCAGACAGTGCACACTGCACCCATTAGGTGGGAATAGGCCCCTACC
>CAUYPO010015425.1:0-39656 GCA_963574435.1 Cheirogaleus major
CAAAGCAGTCTACTTTTTAAAGAGAAAAGAAAATTACTATTTGTTTTTACTTTTTGGAGGAAGTTTATTTTTATTTCACTGTTGAGACAAGAAAAGATAAAAGTGATAGTTCTAGATTCCATTTGGTGACTATCTTCACAAGAGAGAAATTGGGAAGTTAGCGGACACTGGGGAGCACAGCTTTTTCTGCGCTTCCTGTGGGCTGGCTGTGCTTGCAGTTCTTGGGTAAGTTTAACTAATCTAGGAAAATTATATTGTCCTTTCTAATATCAGCTCTCAATCTTAGCCTGTATACTTAGTGTGTTTAAAGTTATGTCTTCTTTGAGGTTGAAAAGCCACTATGTTTATCTGATACTCAAATTACCTGGTGAAACATGGCAATTCTAACCATACTAGAATGTTCTTCATCTTTCTAGCTTCATTTGTTATTTGGATACATTTAACTTTTTGAAGATCTGTTCAAACAGATTTGGGTAGATAGATGCAGCTATGACCTTGCATGGCCAGTGATTTCTCACCCAGTGTTTCTTTTCACTCAAGAAATATTTTGAATCCTTATAAAATTCTAGGTACTAGGGCTATCACAAATGGAAAGACATTGCCCTTCCCTTAATGGGGCTTATATTTTAGTGGGAAGACAGAAACAAACAAACTAAAATAAATAACTGGAACAAAACGATTACAGATTGTGATAAGCACTTCTTCAGAAACAAAAAGGATTGTGATGGTTCAGTGCTTAAGGAAGGTTTCTTTGAGGATATGTGGTTGGCATATGAGAGATCAAAAGCAGACTGATATGTAGAGAGTTAGATGATGAGTGTTCTAGACAGAGAATATGGCAGGTGCAAAGGCCCTGTGGCCATTGAGCCGCTAGTTCTCAATGAGCAATGGAATAGTGGTACAAGATGTGGTTGGATGCTTAGCAAGAGCTAGATTATGTGGAGTCTTAAGCTGCAATATGGAGTTGGGGCATGCTTTTAGGTATTATGAGAGACATCGAAGAACCACTGTAGCAGACACATTAGTGCTTCACTCCTCCCCTACCCCAGCACCCACCTGTCTTGTGATGCACTTTTCCTTCTAACACCCAGCTTCCAACCCCTAACTGCGGTCAGGCTACTGGGGCAGCTTTCCTGAAAGTAAGTGCCTGAGAATGTACGCCTCACCTATCCCCCAGCCCTGGACCTGTGACTGCCAAATGAGGGGACACAGAAGCCTGGCTCCCTTGCTTTGGGTCCGAGTAGGACTACTCTGAGTTGAGGTGTAATTATACTGCAGAGATCCCCTGTGGGATTGGGCAGAAGCCACATTCTTCAGGACTTTGCCTGAGATCTCACTCTTGCTTGACTCCTCCCTTCCTTGCCTGCTTCCCTCACTCCCTAACAAGTTTCTCCTGGGAACATTTCCCTAACAAACCTCTCATATGTAAATCCTGGCACACAGGGTCTTGCTTCTGAGGAATTCAGTGTTAGACAGTCATTCTGCTGCTACTTAGAGGGTTTAAATCCCACCTCAGCCTCTTATTAGCTGTATGTCCTTGGACAAATTACTTAACCTCTTGGTGCCTCAGTGGATATTCGCTGAATGCCTACTATGTGCCAGGTACTGTTCTAACACTAGAAATTCAAGTGAACAAAATAGACAGCCCCCCCCCCCCAGTACTTGTGAAGCTTGCATTCTAGAGTGGGAACCAAAGCAAACTGAAACATATAAACTAACTCATCAACAAACAAATAATATAGTACCCAAGAAGATGGTAATTGTTAGGGAAAACATAGAGCAAACGGAACAGAGAATACAGTGGAAGTGGGGATGAGTATTGCAATTTTCAAGAGGGTAGTGTCTTTGGGAAGATGTCATTGGGGCAGACGCAACAGCTAGTACTAAGACCCTGGGGGATGGAGGGGCTTACCTGCTGTATATGAAGGACAGTGAGGGGCCAGAGTGGGTGCACTGAAGTGGGGAAAGGCAGGTGAGGTCAGAGAGGGAATGAAGAGTCAGGTCCTGGAGCATGTTGTAGCCATTGTAAAGACTTTGGCTTTTACTCTCAGGGAGATTGGACACCACTCAGGGCTTTTGGACAGACCAGTGACTTCTCTGACATAGGGTTTTAAAAAGTCATCCTGGCTACTGTGTTGTGAATAGACTGGGGCTATGTGGGACAAGAGTGCATAGGAATTAAAAGTAGGATCTGCATTACAGGGTTGTGAGGATTAAATGAGTTAGCACAAGCAAGTATTTGAATAATCTTAGATATTATTGCTCTTTAGTGCTATCTTCAGTAGAAAACAGAGTGATTTTATTGAAAACCCCTTCTGCCTAATGTCCCCCTGATGGAGATTTGGACATTTACTCACTGTTTTCCAGAAAAAAATACTAATTAATTTGGGACCTGGCAAAGAGAAGAGAATCTCCCCCAATCCTTGGCTCAAGACTATATTCAATAGAGTGGGTTGGCTTACCAGGTCTCGACAGCAGGTATTTGTTCTACTTTGAGATCACTGGGAAGGGTGACTCATAGTCTAGGTTGAAAAGGAAAAGTGGGGTGCATTGTGGGCCAACTTTGCTTACTTCATAATTTCCTAGAGCAAGTCCAGTTCAAATAATTTAATGATTAAGTTAGATCCTACTAGGAACAAAGACAAACTACTTGCAGCAAGAATGGAAGACCCTTCATGTCTTAGGTTCGGTATTTCCTGTTGGGTTCCAAACTAAGATTTAAAAAGGAGGGAAGGGTAAAGAAAAGCCAGACATTTACTGAAAGTATAAGGGTGTTTACTTTCCTTCTAAAATTGAAGCGTAAGTGTTGAGTCAAGTTTTTCTGTGCTATCACATTTCATTAATTGATGGAAAGAGTTGCTCCTCTTTGAAGAGCAGATGCTGCCAATATTTGGGCAAGCATCAAAGATGGACACAAGAATCGAAGTGCAGACACAAATGCTGCAGGTATTCGTAGATGATAGAGGAATCGCTATTAACCTGATCAGGCCCCAGATGTCAGATCCATGGGCAGTAGTACTCGAGTTAGACTTCGAAAAAGGAGGTGTGAAATTGGATATGTGGAAAGAGAGGGATGGGCCAGTCCATATGATGGGAGGAGCACAGGAAATGGAGGAGAACTGGGAACTGGGAAGCCCACGTAAGGGATGGCAAGGCACCTTGTTAGGGCTATGACAGGTATGGTTGGATATATATAACTGGAAACCAACTAAAACCAGCAAGTGAGGGTGCATATGGAGAGGCCACATTTGTTTTCACTGCTAGAATTTCAGATTAAAGAAGCACTGGCAAATGCTTTCTGGCCTTAGATTTTAAGCTTCACTTAGTATACATGGTCTGAGGGGTAAGCCCATTAAAATTTAAGACAATAAACTCTCAATAAAAATTAAAAGTGGTAGGTGAGATTTAAAATCAGTTAGCGAGGCAGCGTGGCGGGGAAGCAGTGTGTGAAGGGTGTTATGACAGCCTGAGGGTTTGTAAAACATATTCTTGCTATTGCTTATTTATGATGTTTAAAAGAGTTTCTCAGGTTTCTGCTTGTTCTGAAACTCAATGTTTCAAATGTAAAATCGTTAGGGACATAGAACAAAGGATGGTAATTGTCTGTCACCATCAACATTCATGTGAATGATCTGCTTGAGACCGAATATGAAATAAATCCCCTTTATATATCTTTCAGTTTAAAACATGTTTCTTCAATTCTATTTCTTTCTTTTTTTCTTTTCAGCTAAAGAATGGTTTCTGAAATATTTATGGGGAAGGCCGGTTATAATTAATGGCAGTACACTCTGCTACGGCATCAGTTTATTGTATTTCTGGTGATACCAAGTTCAGTGAACATCCCTGAGGGGTTAAATAAGTGTCTGCTACATCCTGTCATTTAATGACAAGACCAAAATTTATGATTCCTGCATAATCTCTCTTGGAGCAAAAGCAAAACCCTATTATTCAGTGAAAAATGTATGTTCTGTGACTGAGTTTGCTCTATTCAGTACTGTATTTCCAAGACCTACGAGGTGGAGGACTTGCAGCCACTATTGTCTGGATGAGTGAATGGATGAATAGACGAATGAATAAAAGGGTGAATGAATAAGTTCCCTGTTAATTGGCTCTCTCCCACCTCTGACTAGATAGATTGTTTCTTTAGAATGTCAAATTATATTTGTTGCCTTTCAACCACCAGGCTTTCCTAACATCTTTTCTTTTTCATCTCCTATTTCTAAGTTTTTTGGAATGTGTGGCTTCTGTGGGCAGAGTGGTATTCTCTCAGTGTCCCTTGCACCTAGTAGCCATGTAGGAAAACTACCTTTTCAGCATGTTCAAAGTAGGAGGCTTGCCTTCGCCACAGGTGTGAATTATATTTTCAAAGTTTGTAGTATTTGCTAGAAAAAATTAAGTCAGTTCCAAACATTATTAATATTTCAGACATGTTTAAAACATAAGAATTCGTGCTTCTGGTAATATTTTAAATGCTTCAAGATACTCTAGGATATTTCGTTCCTCCTCTTTCTCCTCCTCTCTCCACTTTTCTTCTCTTCCTCTTCCTCCCCCTCAACCTCCCCCTTCTTAATCCAATTAACTACCAATACACAGCCTTTATCTTGTCATTCAGTCTGATAGCCTTAATTTTAATCTGAATGTTTCCCTCCAAAACTCTTGTCTGAATGGAAAGAAACATATCTCTTAACAATGGGACTTTCTCAAATTTCATCAGAATAGCAGAGCGTTTCAGCAGTCCCTTCCGCATGTTAACTTGATATGATATGTCATGCTGTTGGAATCTTGTGAATTTTATTTTCCTGAATTAAGCTACTGACCAGCTCTTTGGGAGCAGTTTCTTATCACATCATTTTTCACACCCAGGAAAACCATGACTCTTGGACATCATCTTGCCAAACGACATGAGGGTGGTGAGGAATGATTTGGTAATTTTTATAGCATTCGTTTTTACACTTTATGTCATTTTCAATAGTTTCTGAGAAGTAGAAAAGTTGTAAGATATATTCTGTCTTCACTCTCTCCTCTTCTTTTCCTTGAAATCTTCTCTTGTAGGCCCTTTTAGGACCCTGTTATCTCCTGCATGTCTTCTCTCCTTCACTGTCCTCCCTCATAGCACCCCAACATGGAATGTCTTCTCTACTAGGTGGAGAAGAGAAGCCTCACGTCTGTATATCTAAACGCTGCATGTGGGGAAAAGAAAGGGGCAAGGGAGGCCAACCCCTAATCCAACCCACTGCTTACTCCAGCGTGGATCCTGTGCAAAGCTAGAATGGGAGGCATCTTGGGCAGTGTGGCTTGAGAGCTCTGGAAAACCTTCTTCTCCATGCTTAGCTTTCTCCATTAAACTTTATTCATAGGGTTGATGCAATTCAATGGAATCTCCACTGTGTGTTTTAGGGATATAAGATCAGTTGTGGCTATCCTCTCATATCTTATAATCTAAGAGTGGAGATTGATACATTCATAAGTTTTATAATGCAAAATAGAAAATTGTTACATTTAAGTGTTAGAATAGAGATAATGGATGAAGAGAGTTCACCCAGGTAACCAGGGAAGACCGCATGGAGGTTTAGGCATTCCCTTTTAGAATGCAGCTATCCTAGAGGAGTAATTTACCACTTACAAGTTATCTCTTATTAATTTGTTACTTAACTTTCTCGAAGAGCAGAGAGTAAGCTCCTAAGGGAGCAGTTCTACAGACAGAAAAGTTTTGATGACAGGGATGGGGAAAGGAAAGGTGTTGTCGGAAGAACTGGCAAGGGAGCAAGTGAGTCAGGATTTAGTGCAGCACTGTGGAGGAAAGATCTGGGGAGGGGAAGGGAATCACATGGGATGGAGTTGGGAGGAGAAGGGAAGACAGGAGATGGAAGAGAGTGGTGAGAAGCAGATGAGAACAGAATTGGACACACTAGTTCTGCTGAGGTTATCATTTATTCACAAACCGTGTGACTGAGTGTTAAGTAGCTATGTATAGAGCGGCTTCTCCTGGGAGAAGAGCAAACGAATGTACCTCTTGCCTCTTTACATAATCTCTTGAAATTATTTAGGCTGCTCCCTCATCCATTCTACAGGAAGCAGACTACCATCAGCAGTGCTTGAGACATTTTCAGGAGATCCAAATGTTGTTTTCCAGAGTCATATGGTGCTCTCAATGACTTTTGGAGTCATTTCTTTATGTCTTAATAACCCTTTGATTTTTAAATTAATAATATTTGAACAGATATGAAAAGATTCTCCTACAGATAATATTCTACTGGCTTTTAAAATATAAGATCTGTAAAATTTAAGTGAGTCTGGCAAATTGATTATGTCATAGAGGAAATCATTATTGCTCCTGTTGAGACAGGATATCAAGTTGGTTGAATTTTTGATCTGATTGAATAGTGTGTTTCTTGGAGCCTTACAATAAAAGGTGGATTTTCCTATTTTAATGTTTTGGTTTCTTTCTTTCTCTAGTTAATATGCATATGTTTATACATAAACATATCCAAATATTTTAGTTCTTTTGTTATTTCTCACTGGGTCTGACTTTTCTTTAATACTTGAATCACCAATTGCAAAGATATATTAAAACTTAAATGATGATGAAAGGCAAAAAAAAAAAATTTAAAAATTATCTCCTATGTCTAATAACTCATTTGGGGCCAGTTTCCATTAATACAGATTTGAGGAGAACATGAACATGTTGGTAATATCCTAGAATGTAATAAGTTATGCTTTGGAAAGTCATTTAAACCTATATTTAGACCAACATTTTGAAAAGTGTGGAGGAGAGGAAATCACTAAGGGGAGGAGAAAGAACCTTTTTTTCTTTTTCAAAAGCATGTGGGTTGATGTATTTTTATCTTTTTTTTTTTTTTTAGTCTATGACAAGTGTAGGCTTGGTGAATGTTAATGAAAGAAACAACACATCACATATTCCTATATGTTAGTGAAAATTATGGACAGATTTCTTTTATGTAGTTAAGACATAAATACATGTGGATGATGTAGATTCACCATAATAAGATCAAGAAATTATATAAGAACATATATTCACTGTTTAATATGATTATTGGTAATAATTATCACTGATTAATATCTCACATTTGTCACTAATATATGCAAGACATAGTGTTATATGTTATAGGAGGCATTTGCCATTCTTTATGGACATTCAGTATTTTGAGCACCCGTCTTATATTTGGTGAATTCCAACTCCATTCAGCCTCTACTTCTATATTTTTATAGAAATATAAACCTCTTTTCATCTTCCACTTTTATAAGAGTACAGGAATGTGACCATTTGACTTAGGCTCTGACAATCAGAAGCTAGTTATGAAAGAAACAGGTGCCACATCAAATCCATTCTGCTTTGCATGACAATAAATATTGTTGCCTCTGCCACATCCTGGGGCAGTGGTAGCAGAGGTTTTAGTGGTAATACCCTTGCCCAGTGTTGGTGTTTTTGTTGATGTTAGACTTCAGAGCCACAAGTCTCCATGGGTTTGAATCTCAGATTGAGCACTTACTAGCTGTGTTGATCTTGAACCAGTGATTTAATTTCTCTGTGCTTCAGTTTCAACTTGTGTAAATTGAGAATAATAATAGCAGCTACTACCTTGGGTTATAAAGATTAAATCAGTTAATATTTGTAACATGCTTAGCACAGTGTTTGAATCATAGTCAAAACTCTAGCAACAGGAGAACATTTCTCTAAGTAAATTTTCAAGAATCAACGAGAGAGAATAAGATTTATTTGTGTTTACACCACTGAGGCTAGGCTATTCAATGTACTATTTATATCTATAGTTCTTAAACTGTGTGCCAAGGCATCCAGCGCCACAGGGGCATAGAGGGAGATTTCTCATTTTTTGGTACATGGGGAGAACACAGTGAGAGTTGACATCTGTTAGATACCATGAGAACTACTAGCTCAAGGTAGTTCACGATTTCATTAGTTTGCGCTATATTTTTTGATAATGTTGTAGCTTTGCAAAATGAGATTTTTGGCAGTTGCTGTGATAAAAAGCAAGTAGTATGCGAAAAATTAATGTGGAATAGGAAATGAGAGTGGAATTTTCTAATCTGAGTCCAAGGTTTGAGAAGTTGTGCAGTACCCTATAGATGCACACATTCCCTAAGCAAAGAGTTTTATTCAAGAATAAAATGAGGAGATTTTTATTCTTTCAATAAAATGTGTTATTTTTTCAAATAGCTACTAACTTGTTAGAGCATAAAAACTTAAGTTGTTTAAACTTAACTACTTAGTCAATAGAACTGTTAGGTATTTCCTGTGGTCTAAGGACACTACATAAAAATCACTGTGACACCAGGGACACCAAACACCAAGAAAGTCTGGGAACTTCTGAGTTACACACATTTTTAGCAATGAGCAGACTGGCACCCTGATCTTTGGAGTAAGGAATTTATTAAGGGTCAAGTAAATATCACTAGAGTTCCTGCTTCCTACAAAAATAGAAAATCAAAAACAATATCACATCTCTATGGAGAATTGCAAAAGCTGTCGCTGCCATAAAGACTTGGAAGATTGGCCCAGTGCAGTGGCTCACACCTATAATCCTAGCACTCTAGTAAGCTGAGGCAGGAGGATCGCTTGAGGTCAGGAGTTTGAGACCAGTTTGACCAAGAGCAAAACCCTGTCTCTATTAAAAATAGAAAAAAAAAATTAGCCAGGCAAGTAAAAATAGGAAAAATTAGTCAGGTGTGGTGACACAGGCCTGTAGTCCCATCTACTCAGGAGGCTGAGGCAGGAGGATTGCTTGAGCCCAGGAGTTTGAGGTTGCTGTGAGCTAGGTTGATGCTATAGCACCCTAGCCTGGGCAACAGAGCGAGACTCTGTCTCAAAAAAAAAAAAAAAGACTTGGAAGATAGAGGGATACTGATGCCCATAATGTCTCCCTTTATCTCCCTTGCTAGACCTGTATGAAAGGCTGGGGGCAATGAAGAATGACAGCTTGAGTTCAGAGAGGATCTCTGAACTGTGGATTCCTGTGAAAATGACCACCTCAGGACCACATTAAATCAACTTCCCAAATAGAAGATTTTTAGCTAACCCGAGTAATACATATTCAGACAAGATCATGATGAGGCTTGGCGTTGTGCTATAAATGCATACAAAACAAAAACAAACAAAAACCCCCAAAATCTTCCAGTGCCACCGTTGAGACAGTTTCCTTGTGCTGGATTGGTTGTTGTCAGCTTGACCAATTGACTATTGCCAATCCCTTCTAAATTCTGGGTTAAAGTTTAACAATGAGAATAATTTAGAAAAGATTTTGATGAAGAGATAAAGTGGAAGTTATTATGAGAAGGCTGAGAGATGGTTTGATGTTATAGTTTAATCAGTTGCATTGGCTTCCACAGACATTACAGATTCCTCAGAGCTCTCCACAAATCACAGACCATCACAAACATGTCCCTGAGCTCTACCATCCATTGTAGACTTCACAGGCCTTTCCATAAGTGCTCACCTTGCAGCTGTTTTTTTGGTGGCTGGATGCATCAGGTTTCTTGGACTTTCCCATCATCTCTGGCTTTTCTGCCCATGCCAGTTTTCCAGGCTGAAATGATTAGTAACTATTTCTCTCATCTAAATTCCTCCTTCCAGGCTTTCATTTTCTGAGCACCCCCTGCATTCCTGTAAGCCAAAATTCCTATCTTTAAAATTGTTATTGCAGTAATGCTACTACTGGCTCTGCTTCACTGGTAAACAGAATTTCCTGGGAATCTGGAATTGGTTCTCTGATGTGAGTAGATGTAAACGCATCAGTGACCCCACTGTCAGTGATAAATGGGGGTCTGGTAGTCCATGACATGTGGTGGCCAAATAGATACTTAAAACGATCATTTGTGGTCACCTGAAGTCAAATGTTAATAGAAGACTAGGGTGACAAAGTAGTTGCTGCAATAGAGAATTATAGTGGGAATAAAGTGTGTAAGATTTGTGGGTGAGTTGTTTGCCTCTGAGTATGCTGGAAAACTTAGATAAAGAAATGATGAGATCAGGGCTTTATATTTGCAGGTCAGAGCTTAGGTAAAGAACCAGAAATCTTTCATCACTGTCCTAAAAGAAATATTTATGTCATGTACCACAGGGTTTGCACAAATGGCTGGATGACAGCACAAATTGAATCCACAGTCTCACAGGGTATTGCGTTTCAAAGTTCGGGCACTAATTGGGAAAGTGGGAACCTACAGAGTGAGATGGGAACATCCAGGCACACTTCAAATTCCTCTGAGCCTCCCTTCCCAGGAAGAAACATCCTTCTTCCCCTGTCTGAAGGTATTTTCCCCTTAGTTGGAGAATCTGTAATAAATTCTCCTGAGGTTTTATAGGGCAATGTGATCCTCCTCAACTCTCCTCCCCTGTCTCTTATAGTTCTAGTCCTATAACAGGACTCAAATACCAAGAGGTTCCAAAGAGGCAGATTCAAAAGATGATATGAGTGAAGTACCATAAACACCAAAAATTGTAATATTTTTCAAATTTATATTGGCAGAAATGTGGAGAATATGTAAGGAAGTAAATCCTATGTTAGATGAAGATAGAAAAAATATTAGGTTAGATTTGACTGAATTTATTGATGGATGTGAAAACCAAAGAGTCTGGTTTCACTGTGCTAATACAAGCAACTAAGAATGGCTCTAACAATTTGCTTGGTTGTAACACTGAAGTATGGACCCCAAAATTTTATACATTAAATGAAGATGAGATTCCAGAACATGTTTGGCGTTTTATATAAAAAGATATGCAAAAGCTTAGGGAGGTGAGAATTTGAAGTGAACTTACTAGGATGTACAACTGCTCAGTGACTCCTTCTGTTTCCCAGGTAGGCCCAGGGCATATACCCTTCACCGAGGCTTTGAAAAATGCATCAGTGTGGGGAAAACCAAAATCCTTGAAAGGCTTCGTAATGACTTCTCTCTGCCACTGTGATTTGGCAGTCAGAGTAGGGGCCTATGGAAGTCAGATGGTTAATGGAGTTCTGGCTCAGGTCTTTCCAGTAAGTTCATAAATCTCCCTTTGGTGATTTTCCCAGTTACAGAATACAGAGTTGGGATAGACACATTCAGTGATTAGCAGAATCTCCTTATTGGCTTGTTGACCTGTAGCTGAGGGCCATCATTGTAGAAATGACCAACTGGAAGCTCCTAGAACTGCCTCTCCATTCCAGAATAGTTAACCAAAGCAATTTCACATTTCTGGAAGGATTATAGAGATGAGTGCTCTCATCAACAACTTGCAGCTATTCAAGCAATTATTCCATCACGTTCCCATTCAATTCCCCTATTTCACCTACAGGAGACAGATGGACTTGGAGAATGGGAGTAGATTATCATATGCTTAATGAGGTAATGACTTCCATTGCAGCTGCTGTTCCACATGTGGTTCCCTAACTTGGAGAAAACCAGCACAGCTCCTAGCTCTTCCTGCTGGTGTGCTAACAGGCAAACCATGCATCATATTTTAGTGGGGGCAATTGATTTGGGTTATCCAAGGGAAATAGAGTTGCTGTTATTCCATGAAGACATAGAGGAAAAAACAGAGTATGGAAGCAATGTAAAGATGCCCTGGAGTGCCTTGCAATATTTCCATGCACTGTGGTAAATGTTAATGGAAGACTAGAGTAGCTTCATTCAGGCAGAACGGCCACAGACTCAGATCCCTCAGGAATAAAGTTTTGTGTCACCTCATCAGGTCAAGACAATAGCCAGCTGTGTTGCTAGCTTAAGGGCAAAAATGTGCAATGTACACTGTAAAAGAAAAGTCATAAATATCAATGATATCTTTGTGACTTGAAGAAAAATAGACTGATGTGACAAATACATGTACTTAAACGTTTTGACTTATTTTCCTTTTTACCTACCTTATTCTTATTCCATATAATTTTATATAGAGTATACTGATAAGGATTTTTAAAATTAATAGATTATATGTCACTCAAGATGGATTGTGAGGTGAAGGAGGAATAAGTACATTCTAGAGATCTGGATTTGGAATAGGATGCAGTAACGAATGTAGTTGCTTAAAAGTTTATATGAGGGAGAGTAATACATAAGGAGGGTGAGATGCCAAAAGAGTGGACAATAGTGGATATTTTCCATTCTTTTTGGCTTCTCCTTTGTTTATCCTTTTTAAGTCTGGGGGAATTTTCACTTAATAAATTGGTCTCTCACTATGGAAACCAGAAATTCATTTCTTCAATTTCATTGTGGCTATGCGCAAATTTGTGATCCAGGCTTTGCCAGTTGGACACACCCAAGCCAGACTTTGAAGCTGACTCTATGTGGAAACAAGTGCCATACAAAATCCATTCTGGCTTGGTTGACAGAAGATACATCCAGTTTCCAGAGGTAGTAGTGGCAGAGGTTCTAATGGCAGGATCCTGTGTCCAGGGGTATTGATGTTGTCAGTTCAAACCACTGTGTCCATGCTAAGCGGGAATGGCCATGCTGTCTCTAACATGCTGTCACCAGCCGTTCTACAGTCCGGTTTAGAGCACTGTGTCTGGCTATGTAGCCTCTAAGCTTGTTGCTCTGGTCCTCCTGTAGCTCATGTAGCTACATAAATCATTTAATCAATTATTTTTCTACTTATACTAGAGTTGGTTATTTTTTTATGAGGAAGCATCTTATAATCAGGTGCTTTACATGTCACTCTAATCTTTCTAACTATTTACTGTGTAAGGTGGGCTTTAGCATTTTCATTTTATAGGTGATAAAACAGAAATTAAATAATTTGCTCCAGACCACAATGATTTTTAATAAGACTAAGGATTTTAACTCATGTTCAGTTTTTATAATTTATAGTTATTAATTTTTACTTATAATTGATTATGAAACTATTATATAGATATATACAATTGTTCAAATATAAACAGTAGTGAGAATGTCAATATCTTAATAGCATTTATATCTTGGTTTGATTTTCTAGTTATTTTTACTTATTCAACTTCTGTGTAGTTGTGAGTCATAAAAGATAATTATGTTGCTTCTATTCTATTCTCTGGGGTTCAAAATGTATTCCAAACCCTCAATAGCATCCTCATGAAAACATTTAACTGAGCAGCATCTTTGTGCCATTCAATTTCTTACCAGAATTTCTTTTACCTATGTTTTATTTACATTTATTTTTTTCTCAGAATGTTTTTTCATAGACAGACAACATAACTTCGAAATTGAACACATTTGGGAGCACAGCTGCCTTTGAATAGCAAGAGGCAATGAGAAAGTATTAAAAAATATGACAAAACCAAGTGGAATGGCAAAATAAACCCACAGATGTGCTCGTGCTAAATCAAAAGCTGGTAGCTTCATTCACAGCCAGTTGGTTAAGATATAGAAATGTTTTCAAAATTTAAAAGTCTATTTTGCAGTTTTGGTAGTATGGTAGCCATTGATGTAGGCATAAAATTGGTAATGAATATATCCTTGGAAGGGAACATAACTTGTAATCAAGAAAATTGCTTCTGTGTTACTTCATTAATATTTACGTTTACATGGGCAATGTTGCAATGACTGTTTCGAACGCATAAGTACATTTATGATGAGGGTTTAAGGGAATCAGAATGTTCTTTAAAAAGCGCAATATAGCAGAACTATCGTTATTTACTTTAACAATCTTTCTTATGATTATGTCAAGCTATCAAATATTCAAGTGATAAGGAAGAAAGACTATATTTGATATAAAGGTCCTCTTTGTCCTCTCTCTAACACATTCTATTACTGATGTTTGTTTTAGCTAGGTTAAAATTGTGTTTCAGGAAAAAACGATGAAGATAACTTCAACCAATATTTTATTCACCATTCAAATTTACTTTTAAAATTCATTAGCTGATTGCAAAGACCAGTAGTTCTTCAGATTCATCATTCATTTAGCACCCTGTGTACATAAGGCACTGGGTCAACTATCTACTGAATAATCAAGCAGAATGAAAATGACTCACTCCAGCACCAATGGCAGGAAGTTAGACCCCAAGTTAGTGTGAGCATGAACAGGACTAACAACTTTCTCTCCAAGATAAGCCAACAAGTTGAAATAACCCAGAAGCCATGGCAGTACTCCTTCCCAGCCAGAAGATAGTGAATATTCACTCAGTTTTGGCTTTCATTTCTGATGTATATCTGCTTGAAGATATTTAGCAATGTGTTATGGCCCATTCGAAGAGAGGAACAAATCATATGTATTTTTTTTCTTTGTTAGAATTTGCACTGACCTGAACTATGAACCATTAACTGGTGTACCCTTCAGCCCTTTGATTGAAGCTTGAGCAAAACAAATACCTCCTCCCAGAGTTTCAGGAATTTTCTTAAAGACTTATATTTTTATATTTATATTTTCATCCCAAATTTATATTTTTTTATCTTCAGTCTCTCTCCTGAGCTACTTACTTATATTATACATCCAACAAATATAGCAGAAATCTTTTCGTAGAGCTATATCTTGCCTTCTTCAGGATTCCATAATGACTAGAGGGAGTGTAGGTTCAAAGGCAAGGGGAGTGGATGGCCACAGAAGGAAAAATTTATCCCTTGACATCTCGTGGTTATTAATTTCATCTATTTAATACTATTTAGTTGCTCAGTGAGTAACTACACATTGGAAGAGAATAAAATGTTTGGTGATAAATATGGAACAAAGGTATTCCTTTATAAAGAGCAAGCTTGTGAATTGGAGATGCCACCTCTGTGGTTGTAGTTTGAAGGGTTATGATCCCCCACCTTGTTAAAGAATGTAATAGAGGGTGGAAAGTTCCAAAAAGCATTGGGTGAGGGTACTATTGTACAAGCTACAAGATGCAGGTAGGCAGGAATGGGAGTGGAACCAAACTGAATGTAGAGGAGGGAGAGGGGCATCCAAAGAATATATTTGATTACCTCCTTACTTCAGCTAAATCACCAACTGCCCATGCCATAACCAAGGGTGTAAAGGACTTCAGTATGTTGAAATCTGTTTACTTTGGTTTCTAGTAAAAGTGGGGCATGTGCTTCTCTATGATCTCTTACCACCTTGTTCCCTTAAGTTACCATTGTTTCTTCCACCACCATCACATTTCTATTCCTGCTCTTCTTGATCTTTGTCCTTTCGATAAATAGTTGCGAAGATAGGCATTGTGGTAGGTACTAAGAGAAAAGGAGCTATAAAAAGAGGTATTAGGTAAGGATTTCTCCCTTAATTATATAACCTAAATTTCAGCTGCCCATTCATGTATTCATTCTCTTCCCTGCGTTCCCCCAAGACACCTCTTGTCCAAAGTATAGGAAAGCAGTGTATAATTTGCAGAATGTTTATATTACACCTTCAAAACAAAAACTTAAATCCATCTTTGGCATTTCTTTTCCGTAAAACTCACTCTGTGAGTATGCTACCAATCAGTATGGTGGTGGTGGTGGTGGTGGTAACTTTTCCCTCTGATCCTTCCCATAGGGAAAGTGTGAGTAATTTGTCCTGGGAAGGAGTCAGAATTTTGGAGAAAGGGTAGAGATTATCTATAGGATATCAATGGAAGTAATAGGTATGGTCAATTTTAGAAGGCAATTATAGATGTGAAATATGAACATATTTAAAATGTATCATCAGCTGTCGAAATAATTGATAATAGCAATTGTGCAATGTGAATTTAGGGCTGGGAAACCATTGAGGAAACAGTTGAGGAAATTAATACTTAAAGAGGTTAGGTAAGTTATCCAACATCAACCACAGAACTAGTAAGTCATGAAGGTAATGATTTAAGCCGGGGTAGTGACTGTACAACCCACACTTTTAACAAGTGTACTGTAACTGTTTCATGTTGAACATGTGGAATGTTGGGCAGATGATTATAAATGGCTGTTAGCAACTGGAGGAATTTGGGCACGTCAGCATTCTTGTCAGGTGTTACATGATGCTGTGTATTTGCATTGATCACTAAGTGAATGTCCAATGGGACAGATGGCACCAGCATGGAGGGGAATCACGGTGGTCCTCACCACCGTGGTGTTTCTCTCATAAGTAAAGTCCTGACTTGAGCATCATGGGTAAGATCTTCTCGTAGAGCAGAGGGACTTAAACATGCACAGGGAAGGGAATGCTCATCTAATACTCTCACAATTTGCAGCCAGTGTGACCAAGATGAGAATTAATTATGCCCTCACTGAATAATGTTTTAAGTCTGGCATGTTTAATTTTTTTACCATGAAAGAATTTATTACATGGTCAAGCCATACTATGCTGTTTCATCAACTACCCATGCATAAGTATTTGCAGATGGTTGTCTCCAGGAAACCACTAAAAGTTAATTCCAAAGGAATCCAGTTTCCCTGGCTTCATAGATTAATTTTCAGGAAATTGGAGTATAAAGCACATTTTAGAACAGGCGTCCTATATGTTAGTAGGTCTGAAAAACCAGAAAGATTCATATCAATAGCTTTGTTATCCATGTACTTTATGTGGAAATATTTAGACATAAAATATTCTATAGCCAAAGAACTCTCTTTTCTCTCAAGAATTTAAAACAAAGGAGTTAAGAACACGAAACATATCTAGAGGGAAAAAGGAATGCCACTTTATTGCTGCTGAATTCATGAATCTATTAGAGGAACTCATTTTAATCTTTAGGTTTAATACGTCCTTTTCATCAAGAGTGAGACTTTTCTTTGTGTCTACAGTAGAAAAATGACATCAATTTAGTTCTGTACTTTGCCAACCCCCGCTTGTCACATTTTTTGAATTATCATGATTGTCCATCAATTGTGCTAAGGCAGAATAGAAAATTGGGCTGTGGGTTGGGTCCTGTTAAGGATATATACAGATTTCTATGAAACATTGATAAGGATATTGCTCTCTTATTTTTTTTCTGTAGGATGATGACTGCGTGTGTGTGTGTGTGTGTGTGTGTGTGTGTGTGTATGTGTGGGTTCAGCTTTTTTGGAACAATATACACAGGTTTATAGTCATGAAGATCTTTTAGAAGATTCCTACTTTCAGAGCTTTCATGATCCTGGAATGAGGCCATATTCTGCCCAAAATTTCGTTTGTATTCCTTGAGCTGAGCTAATTATCTGAGGTCACAGGACTCTACTGATGGTTTTGCATGTAAAATTGGATATTCTGAATTCTGCCCCGAATAATGGATCAATATATGCAGTTAATTCAAGGCTTTAAACATTAATATAATCTGCAATTTTAATGGTACAAGGAAATGTAAAGGTCTCTTAGTTCAACACATTTATTTTGCAGATGACAAAATCAAGATCCAGAGAGCCCTTAGGTTTCATTGAGGGTCACATGGCCAGTAAATGGCAGAGCTGTTATCTGAAACAGGTTTTCTGCCTCATAATTCAAAGCTCTTTCTTTTTAAAATGATGAGATGTTAAGGCATAGTGAAAAGTCCAGAGAAAAACATGACTAACAGCTGTGTATGCAGCACCAACTTTGTCAAATCTTATCATTTTGCTATGTATGCTTCTTTTATTTTTTTAAAGAAATAAAACAGATTCAATAAAGCCCCTTGTGTAATTTTTACTGGTAATACACTCCTCACACTGCCTTCCAAATTTTCTATTGTTATGTGAAGATGCAAAACCAATATCTATTTGTAAATATGGTATTGTTTTAATGGTTTTGAACAGTATTTAAGTAGAATCATACTGTGTGTATTCTTCTGAAAGTTCCTTTTATTACTTGCTTTTATTATTCACCATTGTTTTAGAGATTGTTTTAAATGTTGGGATATATGGCCATAGTTCATTCATTTTTACTGCTTTCCATATTGTTAACATATTATAATATATTGTACATTTACTTGTTGATGGATATTTAGATTTTCCAGCAAAATTTTGCTATTACAAATGATGTTCTAATAAACATTCTTTGTATGACTTTCCTTGTATACATGTGTAAGAATTTCTTGGCTATATACTTAGAAGTTACTTAAACACACACATTATTGTCAAATTACTCTCCAAAGTGTTTTACAGCAGTGTTATATAATGCCAATCCAATGGATAGGAAATGGTTAATCACTGTGGCTTCCTCTGTATTTCCCTAATTAATAATAATGTTGATTATCTTTTCATATGTATATCAGTTAGCTACTGCTGCAATAATATTGGGTAGCCAACTGCCCCCAGACTTAGAGGCATTTACTTTTAGCAGCTGGGTCTGCCAGCCAGTTGGTGTGGCTCTGCTTCAAGCTGCAACCCTGGGGATCCATGTCTGCTCCATATGTCCCTTATCTTCCTTGGGCCACTGGGCCAGCTAGTGATGCTCTTCCTGCAACAAAGGCAAAAGCACAAAAGTGCAAGCCCCATTACTCAAGGACATTCGCCTATTTGTTACATATCTGCTTATATCCCACTGACAAAAGCAAGGGACTTAGCTGAGTCTAACATTCATAAAGTGGGGAGATACTCCACCCCGATGAGACTATGGTAAAAACATGAGTCCATATAACTGCTACAGGGAAAGGAAGAATTATCACTAGTGACTTAATCTACCATCACACCTTGTTAACTGTTTGCTTTCATTTTCTGGGCAGTGCTGGTTTCATAGGCTTAGCTCATTTTGCTTTTGGGTTGCTTATCTTTTGTGTATCATTTTATAGATATTCTTTATATAATGTAGATTCTGATTTTTAGTAATTATAAGATTATAAAAATCTTTCAGTGTGTGGCTTGCCTTGTCACTTTGTTTATGGTATTTTTTCTGGTACAGAAGTTTAAAATTTTACTGCAGTCTAAATATTTATCAATCCTTTTTTTATAGTTTGTGCTTATTGTGTCTTAAAAATTATCTCTACTCTGAGGTCATTAATATATTTTTTAATGTTTTCCTTTAAAAGTATTAAAGTTTAATTTAATTTTTACACTTAGGTCCATGATTTGTTCAGAACTTTTGTATATGAATGAGGTATAAATCCTTTCTTTTTCTGTATTCATAGGCAAACATTCAAATACCATAGTTTGAATAGTGCACTATTTCCTTGCTCTTGAAATTCATTGTCTGTTATATATCTATATATACATCTTGGATCACTCTTCCACTTCATTGGACTATTTGTGAAACACAGAATTAATACCACTTGTCTTAGGCATTCTAGTAGTACAATAACTCTTCATATTTCATATGGTACATTCTCCTACTTTATTCTTCTTCAGAACCATGTGATCTTTTGTTTTACTTATTCTGAGATAGTTGTCTTTGTTCTCTATTATTGTATAAGAAGTTATCACAAACTTAGTGGCTTAAAACGACTCCCATTTATTATCTCACAGTTTTTGTGGGTCAGGAGTCTGGGTACAGCTTTGCAGGATACTAGGCTTAGGGTCTCACAAAACTTCAATCAGGGTGTCAGCCAGAGTGTGTTCTCACTTGCAGGCTTGACTGGAAGAATTGGCTTCCATGGTCACGAAGGTTGTTAGCAAAATTCATGTTCTCGAGACAGTATGACTGGGGGCCCCTGTTTCTTGATGCCTGTTGGCTGGAGTGTACCCATCCTCCTAGAGGGCATCCTTGGTTGCTGGCCATGTAGGCTCACCCAACATAATTGCTTCCTTCATCAAGGCAGCAAGGATAGTCCCTAGACCAAGGCTGCTACCAAGGCAGAGTCTTAAGTAATGTAACACAATCCATCACCTTTCCCATATTTATTGCTTAGAAATAAGTCACATTTCCTGCCCACATTCAAGGGGAGGGGATTAAATAAAGGCATGAGCACCAGGGGATTACAGGGACCAATTTAGAGTCTGCCCACCATGGCAGTGTTTGTTGCCACTATAAATGGGATCCATGGCGTGGCTCACTCAGCAACCATTCTTCTTAGCATGCAAATATTGGATGGCCCAAAACTACATCTTCCTAGAGATTCTTGCAGTTATGATTCTAGATGAGATTTACAGCTAATTCTCATTATTTGTTGTAGTTATGTTCTATAAACTCACCATGAACAAACACTGCAGTAGCCAATACTGAACCACTGCTCCTAGGCGAATACAGGATTAGGTGTCTGGGGCCTCTGGTCACAGTATTTTTTTCAACCAATTAATATGTAACCTTGTTTTATGTGTGCTTTTTTTAAAGACACCTTATTTAATAGATAGTTGATTCATCAACATTGAATCCATGGCACTAAAACTCATTTCTGAACAAAGCTTACATGCATATTTTTTCCATAAGGCACATCTTTCTTGTTCTTAGGAACATTAGATAACACTTCAGCACCATGCATGGGAGCATTTTGAGCAGGAAAATCACTGATAAAATGTAAAAAATGTGTCACTAAATAGACCATGAAAAGGCTTGTTTACAGCATGAGAGCTGAAACAAGAAGCAGAGCATCATCTTGTTCAACTCAGTTGGGAATGTGAAATGTGTGCATTGGGTGACCCAAAGTTTTTTCCTGCTCTGCACATGTCTGCTAATGACCACAGAAGCAGCCTGAGTATCGATTTTGGGTTTACAAATAAATTTTAAAGTAGGTGAATTCACAAATATAGAATCATGAATAATGAGGATCAACTGTATCTACCACTGATCAGATATCAGTCACACAAAAGGCTGATGTCAAGCAGAGCTATGTGAGGACAAGAAGAGTGCGGGCACCCACTCCATTGGCAGACAGATTGTAGGTGACAGATTATGTACTAGGTGGCTTGGTTTTGGAACCAGGAACTGTGTCGTAACTACTTGTTAACTTCAGTGACAATTTTATCAGTTACTGCAAAGTCAGAGTGAATCTGTCACTTAGGTGTTGCTCCTAAGTTTGTAAGCACAAAATATTCTGTATTAAATCTCCTTTTGGCTAATCCAGCTAAAGTAGATTCTTTGGTTTGCAACTAAACCATGTCTCAACATTTTCTTAAAAGAGAAAGTGTCAGTTTGTTTTCTTATGTACAGTGATGTAACTTGTTTTTAAGCATTAATCTAATATCCATCATGTTTACTGCATTTTTAATTTTTTCTAACATTTTTCTATAATTTCTTTTAGATACTCTACATAAGCAATAATATCATCTATGAAAAATGAAGTTAGGGCTCTCTCTTCTAATTCTTAAATCTTTTATTTCTTTGTCTTATGTCACTAAATAAGAAAAATGTTGACTAGAAGTTGTGCAGCAAGTTAAAATTCTATATTCACCTAAAATACTATTATAGAATAAAGGCAAAATGAGGATATTTTCAGACAAAATAAAACAAAAAGGGTTTATCAATTGTATACTTTTACTAAAGGAAAAACTAAAGGATGTATTTTGGAAAGAAAAAATAAAATTCCTAAAGGAAGGATTAAAATGCAAGAAAGAATGTTTAGAAAATAAATCAGTATATTTGTGAGTAAAACAAGCATTGAGAGAGAATAAAACAGCAATAATAACTAATTATAGGAACATCAAACAGGGTAGAACTAAATACTGAGCAATAATAACATAATAGTCAAGGAGATGATCCAAGTTAAAGCTCTAAGATCCTTATATGTTTTTGAATGAGAGTTAAGATATTGATAAAATTTAGACTGTAAGGCAAAACTATACTAAAGAAATTTTAAGAGTAACAACTAAAAAATGAAAATAGAATCCATTACACTAACCAGTAGAGAGGGAAGAGGAGAGATAAAGAGTTGATCAATCTGGAAGAATTTTGGAAAGCTAAGAAAAAAAAAATAAAACAAATCCATGGTAAACAAAAATCTAACAAAATATTGTAGAGAAAAAAAAATCCCAAAATATAAAGGCTAAGAGTTTTTTTTCTTTTAATGAATGAGAAAGAATAAACCAGCCACAGCCACACACTAGCCAAAACAGGTTGATGTAGTTAAATTAATATCTGAAAACTAAAAGCAAATAGACACATTTAATAAAGATAATGACAACAAAGGAAGTTGAGACCAATCATAAAAGTCAAGAAATAACATAGCCAAAGTGGATTCATTAAAAGAATAAATAATCATCAAAACTGGGGAAATTAACCAAGACAAAAGAAAGAAGTTTCAAATATACATTATTAGAAATTAGAAGGTAATTTCTAATTTTCCTTCCTGTTTCTTTTAAACTTTCTTGTCAGAAGTCAAGAGTATAATTTACTCAAAGTGATCAACTTATATACCTTATTGGCAGTCTAATTTAATCCAAGAAAGAATGTATAGCACCAAAATGACTTTTTCTAGCCAAGTATTTTTAGTTAGTAGCCAAATATTTAGATTAGAGAGTTGATGGGAGACTACAGCTTGTAGCCTGTTTATGCTTCAGAACAATTTTTGGGAAGTAACATGTGACATGAGCCAACAGATCAGTGGGCCTTCCATTTTGAAAATTAAGAAACACGTTAATGTTATCATCACGTAAAAGACAATTCCACCTCTACAAATGGGCTACAGAGGGCCCAGCCGATAGAGGCAGGAATTTTTGTTAAGAACAATCTGTAAATGTGCTTCAGTATTTTGTCAAATATTGGATAAAGTTTGTAGAGTTCTACACTGTGAAACCAATGACTTGGTCTTAGAAAACTTTCCAAGCAATTGTGACTACAATGGAGAAAGGAGTGCCTGAATAGTGTCCCTATATGAGTCACCTTATTCTGAGCCATAGAGCACACTGGTGTGCCCCATGAGTCACTTGCAAAATGGCATCTTACACAGCCAAGCATGATGATTTGCCATTGATTATTTGCTGCTGTTATTCAACTGAATTTGCAAAATGTTTTCCTAGGACAGTAGTTTCAAATATCTGTTCTAAGATACTACTTATTTTCAAAACTTTCTGGAGTTAAGTGTTTAGATTCAAAAGACTTCTCTTTTGGAAAATAAAGTAAATAAAATAAACTTAAAATTGTCATCAGATTATTTTATAACTTGTTTGATTTAATTTTGTTAGTAGAGCTTGAAGACAAGATGTCCTCAAGGAGTTCAACTAGTCCATGGTATTTTAATTGTGAGGTCATAGGAGGAATGCAGAGTTTCTTTGCAAAATGTAAAATAACTAATTACATGAGTTTCTTTAAGCAGGTAACTCCTGATCATTGAATTTCTTGTTATAAAATTCAGTTTAGGTGTCTTGAGTTTTATAACTATATCCTCACTTTTGATTACTGATTTTACATCCATAGAGAGTTCTAATTTTTCTATATTAGAGTAACAGAAACTCTAAAATAATTGAGATTTTAGAACCTGGAAATGATAGATGATAAATTAGAGAAAACAAACACGTATAGTTTAATAAACTAATATCTTTCAGCTTGAAATTGACATGATGCAGAATATCTAATGAGTTTACCCAAAACAGAGACACAATTTGAGCTACTTTGGGCAAGATAAATTGAGAAGAGGAAGAGTTTAAGAAGTAAGCAAGAATGACAACTATCTAATATAATTTCATTACATCATCTTTCATCAATATGAACTATTTTAAACATAAAAGCTGGTAGAGAATAAAATAAACACACCCATGCACATTACCCAATTTAACAAATCTCAACATGTTTTTCATATCTGAAACAGATGTGAGTGAGTGTGTATGACTGAATTACAATTTGCATTGAAGCCCCTGTGTCTCTGTTCTCCTTCCAAAATCTGTCTCTCATCCTTGCTGGTCCAGTTCTGATTTGTAGCAAGTTTTCAGTGCTCTCTCATCCTAATCAGAAGCTTGAGGAAAGCAACACCTTTCTCAGTCTTTGGTTTGTGGATTTTGATAAAACCAAGTCAACTGAGGTCTCAACTCCATTGTCAATTCACCTCCTCTATGCAGCAGCTTAGTGTCATGTGATTCAGATCTGGTCAATGCTTAAAAGGCAAAGACAGACCCAAATGTGAGGCTCTTTTTTCTGTACTTCCCCTCTCTCCAGTATCCTAACCCTTCAAGTTCTCCCTGACTAGTTTATGTCATGATGCCTTCAAACACATTTTTCAAAGTACTATATCCAGCTTTTCTTACTGTTTTCTGAAGAACAAATTGGTCTGATATATAGGCTAGTTCACCATAGACAGAAGCAGAATTCCTTTTAACATACACTATTAATCATTTCATTTTTATAAAGTAAATCTAAAATTATTTGTATTTACCTCTGGAAAAGTATAAGGACCTTAACTTGCTTTAACTAGCAGTATTAGGCCATGTCAATTGGTCATCATTGCCTATATATTTTTAATGTTAAATAATTAGATAATGTTTGGTTTTCTTTCTCTCCCAGTGAAACTCTTATATATGTTTTTTATTTCTTTTTTAATAACATGTCCATACTATAACTAAATTTATATTAATCCAAATTTAAAATATGAAATTGCTTTTCCACAAACATTTTTGACCTATGAAAATGGCAATTTCATATAGTTTTAATAGTTTTTTCTTGTTTTAAACAGAAAAAATTATTTTCATAATTTTTATTATAAATAAGTAAATGTATCAGCGTGGTTTTGGACATTTTAATCACAACTTTTGGGTATTCCTCTTGGTTTACTTTTCTTCTTGCTAAAATACATTCTTTTGGTGAATCCTAAGGGTAGTAAATTCTTAGTCTTCATATGTCCGAGCTGTCTTTTTGGGTTTTTTTGCTGTCACTCTTTAATATTAGTTTAGTTAAGTATAAAATTCTATTCTGACAGTTATTTTCACACAACACTTTGATAATATTCAAGTATTTTTGTCATTTCTTATTGCTGATGAATTCTTCTATAAGTCTAAATTTTTCTTTAAAAAATGTCTTTTTCTTATATTCTGTAGATGTGAATTTATTTTTTTATCTTGTTCATAATCAGAGTACAAAGTGATCTACAATTTTAGAAAATTTTCAACTATCATTGTTTCAAGTAATATTCTTTTCATTCTTCTGAAATTCTTATTATTGTATATTAAAGCCTCTCATTCTATCTTCCATATTTTCAAACTACTCTTTCATTAAAAAGGAATTATTAATATTTGTCACTATGTAATTTATTCTGCTTAGTATCATCTAGCAATTCATTGGTTTTTTTGAGGTATTTTGGAAACTTTTAATTCTGAATTTGGCGTTTTAGGCTAATTTTCCATGGAATAATAGTTTGATTTTCATTCTCTCCAGTGACGTTCTTATATATGCTTTTATATCTTTACTATAAGAAGTACCAGACTGTAAATGAATTTATATTGATTCAAATTTCAAATTTGGTGTCCAGGTGTCCTGACTTTGCTTTTATTTTTGTATCTCTGTGGATGAATGTGGAGGAAGAAAGCAAATTCTTTCAAAAACTAGTATGCTTACCCCAAAATTCATCCTGTGAAAATAGCATCCTCTGAAAACAGTTTTATTTTTTCTTGGCTACTTTGTTTGAAATTTCTTTGATCCAGAGCTGATGTTGGCATCTACTGGGCCAGAGAAAAAATATGTTATTATTAAAGTGCAAGAAGGCCTCTGTTGCTACTATTCAATTCTCCCTTTATAGTGCAAAAGCAGTCATAGACAATCTGTAAATGAATGAGTGTCTATGTTCCAATAAAACATTATTTACAAAAAAAGCTGGATTTGGCCCACAATCTACAGTTTGCTGACTCTTAATCTAGTGTATCACTGAGATAATAGGAGCAATTGCCCTGAATAGAAGCTGGAGCACAATGAATATTCACAAAATTGTATTGTTTTCCATTAAAATTATAATTGCAACGTACAGTGTAGCAGGTGTTCCAACTGAAGATTTAATTTATAGTTGGTATTTTTTGCAACTGTAATGGGAGAGGTGGTCAGAGGACTTTTGGAAATGTGAATTCCCTCCAAAGTCATAAATGACTTTCTTCTTGTGAAGGTCAGAGTCTCCTTGAGGCTCTTTATTGGCTGAGGAAAGTAATTGGTCTCCATAGCCAAGAGTGAGAAATGGGGATATGTACATCCAGTACATATGGGGCCAGTGAAGACAATCCAAGTAGCTATCATAAATCAGTGTGTGTAGAGAGGTCCATTGCCTAGAAGGGGAGAGGGGTAAACACTATTATTCTGTGGACTGAAAAAAGAAAAAAACTTGACCTCTGAATGGATTCCTAGGACTGGAACCAGTGACAGTACTTGTGGCTTTGTAAATGGTGCACCTGAAGTCATCTGGATCCAGGACCTCTAGGACATCATGAATCTTGGGGAGGAATGGTTGGTTGTATGTGGAACTGGAAAAGTACAGAAAATTAGGTAGGGCACACTGCTTGAATGTAGCCCTGAGTGAGTTAAGTTATCTGCATGTTAGTTCCCTCTTAAAACATTGTGTTTGCTTATGCTGAGAAATGAGTCCTCAAGACATCATGGGGAGTGAGCCTACAGATTTGGATGGCAATACCACTTGGCAATGAGAAGCCAAGGAAGTAAAATCAGAAGGAAATATACCAGCACTCTCCCTTCTTAGGTTTGGAAGACAGACAATCCTAGAGGGTGGGGAGCCCCCAAACAGAGGTACTGTACTTCCTGCTCATCCAGCAGTGGGAGTTTGAGCTAATTTTAATTTAACATGGAGGGAAAATGTGACTATATTGGAATCCTGAGTATTTATAGAGCAATTTATTTTTAATTATAATGCAAAAATTTGGTTTTCTCCTTCTTTGTCCTTCTGTTACAATTATATACTATTGCATAACAAATATTTCAAAACCTGGTGGCATGTACCAGCCATTTATTAGGCTCGTGGGTTCTGTGGGTCAAGAATTTGGTCAGGGCACATCAGGGATTGTTTGTCTCTGCTACGCAATGCCTGCAGTCTCAGCTGGAAGACTCAAAGGAGGCTGAGGGTGAGTCATCAGCGGAGGGCTAGAATTAGCTGAAAGCTTGTTCACACTCACATGTCTGATGTTTGATGCTTGCTATCAGCTGGGATCTTAGCCAGGACACCTACATGTGACTTCTCTTTGTTTCCTGGGCTTCTTCAAAACATGGTGGCTAGTTTCCAGGGTGAGAGTCTCAAGAGAGAAAGCTAGACAATAACTGCATGTATTGCTTTTCTAACCTAGCCTTAGAAATCATACATATCATTTCTATACCATTCTATTTTCTGAGGAAATTCAAAGCCCCACTCAGGTTCAATGTGATGAGAAATAATTTCTACCCCTTCATAAGAAAGTAGCAAGGTTGGATGGGTGTGGTGGCTCACACCTGTAATCCTAGCGCTCTGGGAGGCTGAGGTGGGAGGATTGTTTGAAGTCAGGAGTTCGAGACCAGCCTGAGCAAGAGCGAGAGCCCCAGCTCTACAAAAGATAGAAAAATTAGCTGGGTATGATGGCACATGCCTGCAGTTCCAGCTCAGGAAGCTGAGGCAAGAGGATTGCTTGAATCCAATAGTTTGAGGTTGCAGTGAGCTATGATGACACCACTGCACTCCAGGGTGGACCGCAGAGTGAGACTGTTCCCCCCCCCTACTAAAAAAATAATAAGGAACAAAGTAGCAAGATTGGATAAGAGGGTGGGGAACCAGAAATATTATTGCAGCTATTTTTAGAAAATATCATCTGTGGTATCCTTCTCCAACCCCATCTCAGATTGAGCACCTTAATTAAAAATGAACTTCTTTTAATGATCTATAATTAAGCAAACCAAATAGTGAAATGTATTAATAACATAAAATGCACTCTGACATAGTCTGCTATGCTGTTCCTCAGTTGCAGCACCTAACTCTGGAAATCAATGTTTCTTGATAGGATATTTGATGCTATACAATTAATTAGATAATTGATAAATCAATACAACAGTTATTATTTTTGAATGCACAAATATTTAAGATAAAATATAATGAATCCAGTAATTTCTACAATAGATAAAAAACTAGGATACAACAAAATAAAAAATCCAGCTGTTAATACAAATTTTTTTCCTTTTAATTTCTCTCATCTGACATGGGAAAAGTTGATTTTTTTCCTTCACTTTCATATCAATGGAAATTTAAAAGTCGAGTCTCTTCTGTGTAAAGTAACAATATTTATGTTGTATTAACTTTAAAATTCAACCAATCTGTTTTTCCTTTAGTTATAAATTCCCATTTATTTGTTAGAGTCAATCAAGTTGGACAAGATTGCTGGAGATTTCCAGAAAAGACAACAGCATGAGCACTCCTCTAATCTGACCAAAAAGAATGAGAGAAAGCACATGCAGGGAAGAAAAGTCCATCAGTGCTGAATCTAAGGTCAAGTCCAAGTACATACACAAAATCTGAGGAACACATGTCAGGTGCAGCCCAATTTCAGCCAAAAAGGAAGACGCAAGGAGTCAGCACATGTAAGTGGTGAGGGAAATAGAAACATCATTGTAACACTACGTCCTACTTATAGGACCTGGGTGTTTTATTTTTAAAATTTTTCTTAACTTTGTTCCATTATTTGAAGAAATCTGAGGACACTAGTATAATTAGATTCTGTCCACCCACTGTGTAGTGTATTCGATATTAGAGAGTATATAGGTAAGGTGATTAACTTCCCCTTCTTCCTCACACTCCTGTCTCAAATTAGCGCATTAAAGTCGACTTTCTAAATTTAGTTTGTGTCTAGCAGCAGGATTCACTCTGCCTTTCATGGTACCCAGAGAACACAGGGTCTTGTTTTCTGTTACAGTAAAATTTTGATTTGTCTGAATCAAAAGAATAAGAAACAAAAACCAGAATAAGCAAATTTCTTTAATGAAGTAGATGTAATTAATAAATCAACTGTTAGAAGGGACTTATTTTGATATTTCTGTACAACTTCCAGGAGATGTGATGCCAACTCATATCCAGCCCCACGTCCTAATTCTGTTTTATCTATGGCAACTTTCCTGTGTCACGAAAACAGATGTTCCCAATAAAATATCTTTGGTCATCAAAGGTTGTTAGCCCTTCTCTGCTCTATTTATTACAGTAAGAAAATGCCTAGTACATTATATAAATTAAATTAACTAGAACAAACCACTTCATGAGTTTTGTGTTTAATAACTTCCTTTTTGCTTATAATCATTCAGAAATGGAAATGACTAAACTCTCACTAAAATACATAATATGTATATTTATGCCCCAGGTACATCCTGAAATTATTTCAGGCAGTTTACAATAGGTGACAGATTTCACATCTTAAGGTAAAGTGACAAAGGTCATTTTGCCGAATAATGATAACAGTTCATTTATTTAAATCTCCCATGTAGCAATTTTCACTATCCAGAAAAAACTTAAAAATGAAGCAAAAAAGTCATTACAAGCCAAAATAAGGTGTCACAAAGTTCTGATACCACAAAAAGTTTACACTCCTAAGCTCATGCTGCTTGTTATACAGATAAGTCCCTCAATTTCAATCAATATTTCTGTTAATTTATTCAGAATTCTAAACAATTTTGTTATGAGGCTTTTCCACCTAGCACAGATTAGAGGCTACAAGATGGATGTTGAGTGGGAAAAGGGTACATTTAAAAAAGTTAGAGCTCTGACAGGCACACGATGGGATGACTGATAGTTTGACAGTAGGGCAGGAGACAGGGACACTTTAAAAAACCAGACTCAAGGCTGCAAAAACATACAACCTGTGTGCTTTTGCAGCCTCTTAGGGCATTACTGGATTAGAGCTCAATATAGATTGTAGATGTGAAAAGCATGGTTTTAAAGTGCTTAAAGATAAATGTCAACTATCTGAGAAATTAAATTCCACAACAATGTTGGATAACCCAACTATTACTGTTCTCTATTCCGTACCTATGAATATTTCAAAAAACCTTACTTTACTCTTCGGCTATTTTATTATGTGGCTTTGATTTGGTTACAATGGATATTTCCTAGAAGGAAGTAAAACAAATAGATTTTAATTTAGATTATTTTAGTCAAGCCTCTTTTAATTACAGGAAACAGATCTATGCTAAAATTATCTCAACTGAAAAGTTTTGTTGGATGTTGTTTTTAAAGTGTGGCAGAGTGAGCTGAAAGTCCCCAAGCTTTCCAGATCCCACCAATAATAAGGGGAAAAACCTAGCAATTGGAGAAAAGTCATTTGGCAATATGGGTTGAAAGAAAAATGGAAAGCTGTGTTATATAATTCAGGGTAGGAAAGGTAAATACTCCTAGTCTGATAAGAGCTAGGTTTTACTTTGCAAGGACTAGAGTCAATCATGTTAATAGGAAGAAGATACTTTTCCTGTGTCTACCCTCTGGAGATACTGGGGAGATAATTCATCCTCATAATGGTAAAATCATGTTTGTTTGTTTTGTAAATACTCCTTTAGCATAAAAACAGCCACAGTCTTGAGTATCTGTGCCTCTTCCCATCATCATATCCAGGAGGGCAGAGCTCTCTCCTTCCTACCTCCCCAGGAGAGCCAGTAGACATTGAGAAAGAGCAGTAGTAACCAAGCAGAGAGAAAAGCCAGTGACAAAGAGGGCTTCCATGGGTGAGACATTTTCAAGCCTTAAGATAACTCTGACACAGACATCATTCAGTAGGAAATGGGAAATCCTAGAGGACAGAAAGAAGGGTCAAGATGTAAGAAAGGGAAAGGATCAAGGAAGAGAGTTTTGGGAAATAAGAAACAAAGAGTCAAGGAATAAGGGAGAAAAGTAGTTAAATCTTCCATCCTTCTCTGCCTTCCTCCCAAAACATACGTGCAGTATGACTTTAGAGAAGTTACCTACATTTCTTCAGTAAAGGCAGGTAAGGTGATATCCCAGCAGGTAAGATTGGCCCTTCCTTCCATGGACGATGGACGCTGGCGGAATTGTTGTTTAATATAATTCGGTTGTGTTTTCTTTATAAGTTTTAGTTACTCTTTGAGAAGAAACTCTAAGCAATGCCCCTTGAACTTGTTCTTTTTAAAGGATCTACACCTTGAATGAAGTACATCTGCAACGTTACAGTTATTACAAAATATTTTTTACAAAAAAAAAGGATTTTTAAAAAAGTTTGTAAATATTGTTGCATCCTATGGTGAAATAGGGCATTCCTGTTCCCCTAAATCTTCAATAGCTTGCCATTCTTTGTCGTTTCAAGGCACCAAAGGACATTTATGCTCCAGACTTCCATAGCCAGACTCAAAGCCCACTGCACCTCCCCATGGACCTTAAACCCAGACATTCTCCTTGTGCCACATGTAAGAGCACTTTGAGGATAATTACCTTATAAGCTAAACTTTGAATAACGGCACAGCTGTGCCAAGATACTGAATAGCTCCATTCTAGGGAACTTGACTCTAACCTAGTTAAAGTTCTTAACCAAAGAAAGACCAAGACCTTAGAATGGCCATGTGGTCAGACCTAGAAGCATACAGACAGGAGCAGCAGGAAGGCTGACTTTGACAATGCTCATTGTGGTGCACTCGAGAGGAGAAGGTGTCCCCTTAACACTGTGGGAATGTGCAGTCATCATTGAAGCTTGTCCCTTTGTGGAGCTCTACACATCAACCTATCAAAATGATGTCTTTTAAAATCATTGTAACCATATCACTAGCTGACCTCATTTTGACCTCTTGTCTCCAGCACCTTCCTCAGGATAGGACTTTCCATTTAGCTTGCCTCTGGGAAAGAGTGTGTTGGTCAGACAGTACAGATGTCCACTCTTCCCAGCAGCTGTAATTCTTATTGTAAACTTATAAATTAGCATTTTGATTTTATATTCTTTAGACATTTGGGAGTTGGTGAGTGTGAGTCATTGTGTCTGAATCTGATCAACTCTGGGGCATTGATAAAATCAAAGTCTGGATCTGCAAGGGTAAGGGGCTGACCCTAGACTTTTGTGAACTAATAACAGTAAATGCTATTTGCCAAGGGAGACCTTGGCTCACTTCTTTAACTCAACTCCATAGCATGCTGTTTACACTCTTCTTCAGCACTTTTTAAATGTTATCTTGCATTAGAATCAATTGTTCATGTGTTTATCTGCCTTCCCTGTTAGACTGTAAAATCTCCGAAGGCAGGGATTGTGTATTAGTCTCTGTATTTGTGATGGGACAGATACGCTGTCTGCTACTCAGAGGGTGTGTCATAAACTCATAAACCAATGTTTGCTGTGTGTGGTAGATAGTGCCTGGTTATTCTGGAAGTTTTAGTTTTGAAACGAAGCATAATATTTTTTCCTTCTAATGTTTAGGGTATTCTATCATGGCATCATTAGAGTAGCATCTTGCAGGAACTTTTAGGTTAAAGTCTTTTCAGAAGCAAAATTATCCTTATGGGGTTTTCCTGAAAGTATCAATAAGCATTTAAAATTTCACAGATATCTTTGATTTGCTTCAAATAGGTTGTAGTAATTTAAGTGTGGAAATTGGAAACAGGGACTATTTCCATGTACTTGCTTTTATTTTCAAAACTGTTTTTACAAAATATGGAATAGATCCAAAATAATCTTTGTAAATAAAGACTAATGATACAATGAACATCTGCGTACCCAGTACTCAGTTTAAAAAATAACACAATATCATTATCTTTGAGATCCTGTGTGCCTCTTCACAATTCTATCCCCTTCTTTCTTCTATAAAGGACACAGTATCCTGAATAGCATTATCGTTTAATTAAAAAGCAAAAATTAAAACAAACATCCTTGATGCTTATGAACATTCTTGGCCAACCTTAGAAGTCAAAGTTGATTTATGATTAATTTTGTGATTATTGTGCATTGTGAAATAATTAGAAATTATTAATTTTCAATAATTAGAAATCCCAGTTTCATAGGGCTTTTTTATAGGATTCATCCCAAAATATGGTAACTGGAAGAGACCCTGCTGTCTCTAGAGGTGATTTGTTATCTTATGTAGGAGGCAGTATGTGAGTGGAATAAAAGAAAATTAAAGCTTAAAAAACACAGATCCTAATTTACTCTGTAGATTTACATCAAGTAATGTAATTCATGGGGTCAATGTCTCTAAAATGAGGGAACAACTATCAGGACGCAAAATAGGGATATATTCTCCCTGAACTGGTATTGAGATGATGTGACTCTTGTTAGCAGACACTCCTGGGTATCCTGTTAGGTTATAGATCAGTGAAAAAAAACCTGGCAAACGATGCCTCTAGTTCTGGATGGGTTTTTGATACCCCTGTAGGGAAATAGGAAACACCTCAAACACCTCATGTATGCCAATTGGTTATATTTTTGTAAGACACATACAAAAATGCATTTGGTTTTTTTTAATAAAAAATATGGAATTAATGCTTTTCCTTTAAAAATATTAATCTATTAGTTAAGTCATTATTTTTAATGGATTATTTGTGTGTGCATTTGATAATCTTAAATCCTGGCCCAAGGGATAGCAATCCATACCAGCAGGTTGGTAGAGAAAAATGCATTACTGTAATGGATTTCGGTAACCTTCTTCAAAAGGGGGCCTTTTAATGGTTCTGTGGGCCATCACAGTGTTATTTTGAAAGCACAGTAATGGAAATACATGAAGCAAGAGGGCTGTGGTTAGATACATTAGGCTCCTTATAAAGGGCTGCCAGTCAGTAAAAAAGGACCTCAATCTGAGTTTGCTACCTTCTATGTGATGCCCCAGAAATTAAATAAAATTGGTTTAAGACTTTGAAGCAGCAAAATCTGTTGCACTTCAAACAAGGCTTTGTTTGGGGGGAATTGTTGGCTTGTTACTAATGCATTTATACAGCACCTAGGAAATTTTAAAGGACAGTGAAACCTAGATTTGGAGGAAAAGGTCTCAGAATGACATGCTGGGTGAAGTGGTGCCTGGGATCAGAATTATTCTTTCTAGAACTGGCCTTATTAGCTCAGAAATTAGAGATGATGAATTGATGACATTTTAAGCAAATTGAATTTCATAACTTATGGATTCATGGACTTGCGGCGGGGATTTTATCTGTGTGATTCCTTTGATTTGTAAGACCTCTGGACTATAATTGTCCTTTATCCTGCATATTACTCATTATTAAAAATGATTTGTGCCTGTAGCAAAAAAATGGACTGCACAATGAGAAGTGACATTTAGAAAATAATGCTTGGATTAAATTTAACTTTCTGAAGTCCAGAAGTATCCTATCCATGGACAGTGACATCTGCCTGATGTTTTCCTTGAGACATGTGTGGCAATATTGATTTATGCACTTGATCTTCCTCTCAACTTACTTTCATTTGTCATATGACAAGTATCAGGAATGGAAAGATCAATGCTTATAGCTGTAAAACTGCAACTGAAATTTGACTCTTTTATGGCAATGTTCTCCCCAAAGTTCCAAGACAACACTATTTTTTCTCCTGTAAAATAAAGTATAACACTCTCTACTTTTCAACTTGTTAGAGCAGTAAGAAAATATCTCCTCATTTCTGGCCCCTGTATGCCTCGCTCCAGCCTGTGTAATCTATGTGTCATCTCTCAAATTAGCTTCGAAACAAACACTCTGACTGCTTTTTGACTTCGCAGAAAGACTACATCAGTGATTTTTAAAAGGCAACTTTGTTCATCTCATTTCCTGTTTAACGGCCTTTGGCACCTTCCTATTGGCATTAAGATAAGAGGTGGGATCCTTAATGTGGCCTCTAAAACTGGGCAGTATCTGGCACCTGCCCATCCTCCAGCCCCATTGCCCACTAGACACTAGTCTTTCCAGGTCCTAGGAACCAAACTCTTTCTTGCCTGGGGGCTTTCACATATGCTGTCTCTAGAGAAGTATAGACCAAAAGGTAGTCTGTCGTATTAGAAAAAGGAAATATAGGTAATGTCCACCAAATTCAAGAAACACACTGGAGGGAGAAAAGATACAATGAGGAAAAGAAGACTACAGAATATTAATGTTTTGGCAACTACCAGAGCGAGATGAGCCAGGACAACAGCTGGTGTCCAGCCAGATGCAGCTGAGTCAATTTAGACAGAACAGCTGAGAGACCATCCTGCTTGCCCTGGGTGTAGCCCATGGCACCTGCTAGTGATACTATAATTAGAAAAGCCATGATATGGTAACTTTTAAAAATTATATTGGATTCCTAGGCCTGTGACAAGTTAATATTGCTGTGACCAAAGGGGTTAGGATTGGTAGGAAAAGGGAAAACACACCTTCAGCCTGTGCGCTCTTTCTCTCCCCTTCACCTGGCCACCTCAAGCTCCTTTTCCAGGCTAACATACCACTTTATTTTTTTAATTTCAAAATATTAAGGGGGTACAAATGTTTTTGTTACGTGGATAGCTTCATAATGCTTTAGTTAGGGCTACAAGTGTGCCCGTCAACTGAATATTGTTTATTGTACCTGTTAGGTAGGTTGTTAACCCTCCCTTGCTTCTCCCATCCTACTTCTTGATTTCCAATGATTTTACTTCTTTCTCTGCCCACCTGTGCCCATGAATTAGTTCCAAATTATAAGGGAGTATATGTGGTGTTTGTTTTTCCATTCTGAGATTCTTCACTTAGGATAATGATCTCCAGTTCCATCCAAATTGCTGCAAAAGACATTAATTCATTCCTTTTTATGGCTGAGTAGTATTCCATGGTAGATGCTGGAGTGGATGCAAAGAGAAAGGAACACTTATATACTGTTGGTGGGACTGCAAATTAGTACAACCTCTATGCAAAACGGTATGGAGATTTCTCAAAGAACTAAAAGTAGACCTACCATTTGATCCAGCAATACCACTACTGGGTATTTACCCAAAGAAAAAGAACTCATTTTTTAATCAAAAAGACATCTGCACTTGAATATTTATTGCAGCACAATTCACAATTGCAAAGGTGTGGAATAAATGCAAGTGCCCTTAATGAGTGGATTAACAAAATGTGATTATATATATATATATATACATATACACATACATATATATATACACACACACACACACCATGGAGTATCATTTCTTTCTTCCCAAATTGTTTCTCATCCATCTATTATTCTTAGTAATGGCACTCAGTTCATCAGTTTTCTAGAAATTATCACAATTTTACTGGGGTGTTTATTTGTGTAGTGTCTGTCTCCTTCACTGTAGCAGAGAAGTGCACGAGGGCAGAACCAAGCCTGTTTCATTTGCCACAGAATCCACAGCATTTAGTACAATGCCTGTCACAAAGGAAATGTTCAAAAATTAATAAGATTCTGGTTATATCAGTTAAAAATGTTTCATTTACAGATGACAGAAAAACCCAACTCAAATTGGCTTAAGCAAAAAGGGGAATTCACTGGCTTACATAACTGAAATCTCCAGAGGTGATGCTGGCTTGGGGCACGCTTGACCAGAGGCTCAGATGATATCACCAAGAGTCTAGTTTATCTGTGTCTCTCTGCTCTGCTTTCCGTGGTCTTGTTCTCATCCACCAGCTCCAGGTGATTACCTGCTGTAATTCCAGGCTCTTACTTGTTGTTAAGGGAAAGAGAAAAGGACCTCAGCAGCTTCAGACCACATACCCTCACACTTTATGATTCAGGTGGTCCAGAGGCCCCAAGAGGCTTTCTTCTAGTAGCTTCCATAAAAGGAAGACTGCATCTGTTTGTCAGGAGGCCCAGCATATGGATCTTTGACTCTCACTGGCTTTGATTTTGTTAAACACACATTCATAAATCAGTCAGTGTGATCTGGAAGATGAGATGTGGTAATTGGATTACACCAATCTAGGTTCATCTGTGGATAGGGGAGTGAAGCTAATCCTATCCAAATGACAAGGTTAAGAATAGGAAAGGGTGAATTTTGCAAAGCAATTCCATGGGAGAGTACTGGGTGGATAAAAGAAAAGGCATCTGCTGTATGGTGAATGCACAAAAAGCACTAGTTTCGTGATTTCTTCTTTTTCTGTCTCATATCTATTCTTCCAACAGACAGTGTGGTTCCTGATCCACCATTTTGCCAAGACATCTGATGCTTGTGTATTCATCTGCTGCTGACTGCTAGCCCTGTTACAGATCCATAGCCTCACCTGGACTCTTGGTCCGTGAGGTTATTTTCTCTCTGGCTCTCTGCTCCTACTTTGCCTTGGTTTCAATTGGGTCCACTGTCTATCTTGTAACTTTTCCTGTCTCTATTGCTCCCCCCTCTTTTTTTGAATCTCCTTTATGGAAGGCTAGAGCTAGCCTAATTAAAGGTTTGTATTTCAAGGGTCCAGTATCTTACCTGAATGAGGTGTGATACAGGGAAGAATGACAGGTCAAAGCCAGGGAAACTAGGTCAAATAACAAGTCCAGAGATTGGATTCAGTGCTGAAAACTAGAAATAAGACTTAAAAGTATCAGGAACAAGGCAAACATTTGAGTGGAAAGTGAAGGACCTATGCAATTGCCTTCTGTGTCCAGGGCTTGCCTTTACGGGCTCCAGTTTTCATCTTTTTGCTCAAGATTGCTTTAGCTAAGTGGGATCTTTTGTGGTTCCACATGAATTTAATTTTTTTTATTTCCATGAAAAATAGCATTGGAATTTAGATAGGGGTTTCATTGAATCTGTGTAGATTGCTTTAGGTAGTATGGACATTTTTATGATATTAATTCTTCCAATCCATGAACATGGATTTCTTTCCATTTATTTGTGTCTTCAGCAATTTACTTCATCAGTGTTTTATAGTTTCTAGTGTATAGATCTTTTACCTCACTTGGTTAAATTTTTTTCCAAGTATATTTTCTCTGGTGCTATTGAAAATGATATTATATTATTAATAAATTAATATTTATTAATTTCTTCTTGGGATAGTTAATTGTTAGTATATACCAATGCTACTGATTTTTGTATGTTGTGTGTTAAGCCTTTTGTCTAGCAACCTATGCAATACTCTGGTCCTTCTAAAGTGGGGTCTTGTCTTGGTATTATAGGTGCCCCTAAAAACTAGGTGCGTGCTACTAACTGACAGAAATAAGGATTTTGAGCCTAAAAGTGAGGTTCGAAGTTGGCTCAACAAACAAACAGCTATACGTCAGAATGGTATTTGATGAGGGATCTTTGGAAGAAAAAAATCTGATTACTAGTTTTAATAAGATAACCAACAGACAGCTATGGCATCTCTAAGTTCCAGCGGCTCTAGAGCATATCAACAGAAAGCACCTTAGGAGAGGGGTGAACAAAAATCTTGCTTAGAACTATTCATGTTGTTTTTCTTGTTATCAGGAATTATTCTTCTCTTTAATGTTGATTGATTAGTGTTTAATCCCACCGGAATGTAACCTTTAACTGGGAGGCTTGTAATGAACATAAGTCTTATGAAAATGTTTGCCATAATAAATTGCATTTACTTGCAAAATCCATAGACTATGCTTATTATATAGGTAAGTAAATTTTTCTACTTAAGCTATCAATAAACCATCTGTGGTAATTACTCCATGACTCTGTCAAAGAACGCACTTGTTTTGTGAAGCTGATTAACCAATTACTCTATAAAGATCATGTAGGTTAGCTTGTTAGGCAGAAGTTTTCAAATGCTTTTTCTCTGGCCTTCTTGAGGACTGTTCGGGATAAAGGGCCTGTAGCAGATTCTATTGTAAATATAATCTGATGCCTTGTTCTTTCATGCCAAAGCCCTACCTATTTGTCTATCTCCATCTCCAAATAGTTCCTGCTTGGTATTTCTTATTATCAGGCATAATTAGTTCCTTAACTTCCTGTTGCTTTATGTATTATCCCTTTCTGAAGTGTTCTCCATCCTGCCTGCTGAGCTGCACTTTCTCCCTGTCCTGCCACTGGGTCTCTTCCTCTGGGTGCGTGCCCAGCCCCATGTCTCAGTCTCTCCCAATCTTACCACTATAATTCATGGCAGTAGGTCTAGTCATGACAAGTGAAAAATGTTATATATCTTGTTTTAAAAACTCAGACTAAAACCTAAATTAAGCTATCTTTTGTAGCTGTGTGGTTGTTATCTGATTTCTTTTTTGATGGGTCAAAAGATATTGAATGGAGAAGATGCTCAATTAAAACAAACATTTTTATACACTCTTCTGCAGGGACTGACAACCTCTAGCTCACTTGCTCTCAAATTTCTGAGGGCACAAGTTCACCTGAGAATTTTTTAAAATCCTGAGCTCTCTCCACAGACAGCAGTAGGTCTTAGGTGGGATATGAGAGCTTTCTTTTATATAAACTTTCCTCGCTATTCAGTTGCAAGGGATGTAGGGTCCACATACTGCAATATGTTACTATGGTGAATTAGAGAAATCCACCAAAGCTCTTTGTAGCGTTTAAGGCAGAACAATGTGATTTAGATTGTCTCCATTTTTTATTGTTTGAGAGACTGATCAAGGGGAAGAAAAGCATCTTCTCTGAGAGATACTAGCCTTGGTTTTGGTGTCTCATTTGGACTGGTATACCATGAAGATATTTAGCTATTGAGTGGTGGAAACTCTTAGTTGACTTATCACCTGATGGGATGACACAGTCTCATTGTCCTTAATAGGAAATACAGATTTTATTTTGCTGTTCACATCATTAATTCACTGTAGATCTTGGCTTTGTGCTTAATAGAAAAATTCTTAAAAAAGAAAGTGCTATAAATGTTGGCGTGGATGCGGAGAGATAGGAACACTCCTACACTACTGGTGGGACTGCAAACTAGTTCAGCCTCTGTGGAAAGCAATATGGAGATACCTTAAAGCGATACAAGTAGATCTACCATTTGATCCAGTAATCCCATTACTGGGCATCTACCCAAAAGAACAGAAGTCACTCTATGAAAAAGACACCTGCATTCAAATGCTTATAGCAGCACAGTTCACAATTGCAAAGTTGTGGAAACAACCCAGGTGCCCATCAATACATGAGTGGATTAACAAAATGTGGTATATGTATACCATGGAGTACTGTTCAGCTTTAAGAAACAATGGTGATATAGCACCTCTTGTAT
>CAUYPO010015426.1:0-12346 GCA_963574435.1 Cheirogaleus major
GACAGCAGCTCGCAGATTTAGTTAAGAATATAACTATAAAATAAAGTGACATGAAAGAGTTGAAAATGAGATAAAGAAATAAGAGGTTAAGGCCGGTGTGGTGGCTCATGCCTGTAATCCTAGCACTCTGGGAGGCCGAGAGGGGAGGATCAAGGGGGGAGGATTGTTTGAGCTCAGGAGTTCGAGACCAGCCCAAGCAAGAGTGAGACCCCATCTCTACTTAAAAAACAGAAAGAAATTAGCTGGACAACTAAAAAATATATACATATATATATAAAAAATTAGCCGGGCACGGTGGCACATGCCTGTAGTCCCAGCTACTTGGGAGGCTGAGGCAGAAGGATTGCTTGAGCCCAGGAGTTTGAGGTTGCTGTGAGCTAGGCTGATGCCACGGCACTCTAGCCTGGACAACACAGTGATACTCTGTCTCAAAAAAGAAAGAAAAGAAAAGAAAAGAAAAGAAATAAGAGGTTAAATGGGGCAAAGCAGGTTTTTCTGTGTCAATAACAGTGAGGAAAACTATGTCTCTAACAGCATGGTCTTGAACATAAAGCAAAACTTGACAAACGAACGAGACATGGGCTCCTCAGGAATCAGAGAACAAGTACCCTCTCAGAAATTGGCAGACCAAGTACCCAGCAAGAATTACCGCACAGACCTGTTGGCTGATACAAATATCAAGATCCCAGCCTCTGCGCCACACAGAACAATGTAACCTATGAGTAGAGAGGATACATTCTTCTCAGGCCACAATGCAACAGTCATAAAACAGACTATGTAGTAAGCCATAATGAAATCTCAAAATATTCCAAAAAGTAGAACTCTTTAACAGATCATATTAGACCTTAATGTAATAAATTAAAAAGCAACTACAAAACAATTAGCTCCCCTGACCCATCTGTTGAGCCATAATGAAATCTCAAAAGATTCCAAAAAGTAGAACTCTTTAACAGATCATATTAGACCTTAATGTAATAAAATTAAAAAGTAACTATAAAACAATTAGCTCCCCTGCCCCATCTATCGACGTAAACATCTGCCAACACCCTTCTAAATAACTGTAGGGTTAAAGGGGAACTCAAGACTGAAATTACAAACCACGTAGACTTGAACAGCAACAAGAGCAGCACAAGGCGCGTGGCCAGTGGGGTAGGAGATCCACAGCTTCAACTGCAGGTGTGAGGAAACGTGCCCGGGGCCAGGACGACAGGGCAGAAAGGAGGAGCGGAGAAGGAAGGGAGGATCAGGGAACAGACAGCCATGCAGAGGTGAAGGCTGGCTGCCTGGAAAGACCTGCAAGCAGTGACAAACTGTGGGAAGTCAGACCAAAAGGAACAGGAAAAAAGCTACCAAAAGCAACCTCAGGCATGAAAAACTACAAAGTCAGCTTAAAAATGCTAAGAGAATATAGTGTCTGAACATCTGAAAATCTAGATTTGATCTGAAAATCTAGATGAACGGCACCCGGGGGGGCCTTTCTCTCCCAGGGTGCCTGGCAAAACATCGATGGGCCTTGTTTCCGGCTGTGCTGGTGGCTGTTGCCGTGGGGACCCAGCAGGCCCTGCCCACTTTATCCCACCAGAAATCTTCACCATCCTCTCTGACAAACACTGGTCAAGATGGAATGAACAGCGTGGCGGGAAAACTTTTGTTTTCCATATGTAACAGGCAAAGGATGCTACCCTTAATATGTAAAGAACATCTAGAAACCAATTTTAACAAATACTTGACAGTAAAATGGGGAAAAATAGAGCCAATAAACATAAAATTATATTCAACCTACTCGCATAGACAGACATGTATGCAAAAGCACAGAAAATAATTTAAAAGATTACACACCAAATTTTTAATAGCAAAAAGGAATAAAACTTGGGAGGTGAAGCAGCTGAGGTGGGAAGATGGCATGAACCCAGGAGTCTGAGTCCAGCCTGGGCAACACAGTGATCCCCGCCCGTCTATAAGTAAAACAAAACAAAACAAACAAACAAACAAAAACCTTGGGAGTGGAAGGGGGATGAGAAATGGGAATTTTTGCCATTTCTTAGCCTATATATTTCTGTAGAGTTTTAACTTTTACAACAGAGAATGCATGACACTTGAATAGATGTTAACACTGAATAGATGTTAACAGAAATAATTATTAATGTTCTAAATGATAACCTCAAGGATATTCGTTAAAACATGAATGGAAAGAATCTCCTATGGTTTTAAGAGTCTCTTATATTTTTCCCAATAGTTTACTTCATCTGTTTTATTTCACATTTAGATCCCAACTCACCTGTAATTGATGTTTGTGTAAAGGATGCAACAGAAGCTACCTCCCCCCAACCTTCCACTGAGCAGTGCAGGCTTTCCCCATGGAGGTGAAATGCCCCCTTTTCACCTAAGTCGCCAATATACAAAGATGCCTCTTATGTGCCCGGGAGCTAGTGAGGTCAGCTCTCTAACCTGGGTCCCTCGTCCACAAGCTATGGCTGCTACCAGAGCTTCCTTCTGAGACCACAGGGCACATGCGACCCACAGACACACTCAGGGGACGTCAACCACATTGCAGAAAACCCCTCCTAATGAGAAGGAAGCGTGGGAGCGGCAGACGCTCTGGTACTGACCGCGGCTGGGGCACAGCAGGCCACTCAGGTAGGGGAAGCTCACTCTCTTCATCTCGTCCAGCTTCTCCTGCAGCTTGCGCACCTGGCTGTCAGAGCGGCTGACCCTCTGCCGCAGGCTCTTCAGCTCCCCGTTCTTCTTCTCCACCTGCTCCCGCAGGCAGCACACCTGGCTCTTGTTCTGCCGGGAGGAGAAGCAATAGGAGTGCAGAGAGTCGATGAGCTTGCAGGCCCCCGACGCTGACAGGATCACCTCGTTGATGGACATGGGGCTGGCGTCGCTGTGCTCACTCTGCACAGCTTCTGCAGCTGGCTTTGGGGTGACGTCGGCTGGGGGGGCAGAGGGGCTCTGGGAAGGCTTCTGAGGTGTCGCTGTGAGTGAGGAACTTGGGGAGCTCTGGGTCAGGCTCTTGTCGGGCCCCAGACCACTCCCACTGCAGCTCGGCTCCACATCTCTCTTCAGCCTCTTTCGGTCAATGGGCTCTCGGGGGACAGACGGCCTTTCTCGAGTGTGCTTGGAGGAGAAACTGTACGAATGAAGTGAGCCAATAAATTTACATGCCCCAGATCCTGGGGGAGTAAAGTCATCCATAGAAATGCCACTCTTATCTGCCACGCCCCCGCTGGTGGAGGAGGGGGTGTTCTCATCACCAGCATCTGCAGCAGACACTTCCGCTTCTGCCTGGCTGCCTACTGCCGTGGTGGCCGGTCTGTCTCCTGGAGTTCTTTCCAGAGACTGCTGTGCCTGCTCCTGGCAGGCAGCCTCCCGGGCAGCCCTGGGTGTGGTTTCGCCCTGCAGAGCAGCTCGCTTCAACTTGCGGGACTCTGGCTTGGCCATCGGGTTTTCACTCGAGGATGATGACCAACCTGCAGCCACTTTACCAGCTGCTGTGCTTGAGTGGCCCCTTACACCCCCCGTGGTCTTGCTGGCGTCCTTTCTCCTGGTGCGGCCATGGCCTCCAGCCCCCCTCTTCTTCTCAGTCAGGTGGAAGATGGACGGCACAGCTGTGGGCTTGAGCAGTCGGTGCTGGTCCTCCAGCCTCTTGGAGAAGCTGTCTTTGGTGAAATGCTCACTGCAGAGAAATGAGTACTTTGTGGGGGTCCAGTTATCCCTCTGAACAGCTTTTAACCACTGGATTAGACGTTTTGAGTCCTTTAGGGGAAATCTGCAGGACAAATAACAAAGTAATTAGAAACCAGTTTCCCACTAGAATTACCAACTATAAAAGCAAAACAAAGCTTTGTAAACACCCAAACCTATACTGACTTCATCGCTTAAAAATACTTTAATAAAGATTTAAGAAACACCTTCTACTTGTAAGTTATTATTGGAACAGAAAGATGAAAGACCCATTGTCTACCCTTAAGGAGTTCACAGTCTGTGGGGCAGACAGAAAAGATGGCAAGTAACTCCTCCCGGCCTGTTGTAAATGCCCCAGAGGGACAGAGGATGCTTACAAACAGCCAGGATGGCATCAGGACAGCAGGAAGTAGTTCCTAGAAGCTAACAGCTGACCAACCCTTCCAATGTGCCTGGAGGGCAGGATTGGGGCACTAAAACCAGGATGGTTGAGGGCCCTCCTAAGAAGCCAGGCCGGTGTCAGCCCACCGAGATGGGAGCAAGAGGCCAGGAGAGCACCCCAGATAGCTGGCATGGGGACAGCACCAGCCTTGGCTCAAGCAGCTGAGGATGTGGCAACAGGCTCTGGAAGGTGAGATTCAAAAGTTGTAGTTCTGTGTTCCTGCTATACTTCCACGACTGGAATAAAACCGCTCCCTTTAAAAGTCAACCAGCCAGATGAACCTTGAGGACATTGTGCTGAGTGGAACAAGCCAGTGACTGTGATTCCCTCATGAGGTTCCTGGAGTACTGAAATTCATGGACACAGAAAGTAGACGGTGGGTGCCAAGGGCTGGGGAGAGGATGGTATGGGGAATTGGTGTAGTGCCGAGACTCTGCTTTATAAAATGAAAAGAATTCTGGAGATGGTGGTGGTGATGGTTGCACAACAATGTGCCCCTGAACTGCACACTTAAAAATTGTTAGGACAGTACATTTTATGTTGTATGTATTTACCATAAGAAAAAAATTGGGGGAATAAAAGCAACCAGTCCTGGAAGACACTGAATAAGACATTTAACTATTCCTTCTTTATTACCTAATAAAGATACTTAGTAACCATTTCTTCATTGAGGCAACATCTGTATTTCAGAAAACAGACCTGGCCAGGCACAATGGCTCTCACCTGCAATCCCCGCACTTTGGGAGGCAGAGACAGGAAGACTGTTGAGGCCAGGAGTTCAAGACCAGCCTGAGCAACACATTCTCTTAAAAACAACAACAAAACTAGCTGGGAATAGTGGTGCAGGCCTGTAGTCCTAGCAGCAGGAGGCTGAAGTGGGAGCATCCCTTGAGCCCGGGAGTTCCAGGTTACAGTGAGCTATGATTGGGCCACTGCACTCCAGCCCAGCCAACAGTGAGGCCCTGTCTCTAACAACAACAAAAAACCCCAAACTGCACATGATGCTCAGGATGAGGGGTGGGGCCAGCTATTTGCTGCACCTGAGGTCCTCTATCCCACCAGAGGCCGCTGTGGACCAGAACCAGGACAAATCCTAGGAAGTTCTAAGCAACATGACCTTCTAACCTCCTTTCTGAATCTTTTGTGAGCGGATTCCAAAGACGCCCACCCCCGCCCAATTCCGCGTCCTCTGCCCCCCATTCCACGTTAGACCACTGCAGTGCTCTGCCTCATTTTCAGCAACAGTAACAACATAGTGGGACACACGCTCTAAAGGAAGCTGTCAAGAAGGCATGCTGGCTGATGGCTGAAATAACCTGAAGTTACTAGTTCTGATAGATCGCAACGACTCAAGGCTTAGAGCAAACCACTGGGAACTTTCAGTACCACTATAAATAGCACGTGCCGTTCCCGTCTTTAAAACTTACAAACCACCGTGCGACACAGAACAGAAATATCTCGAAGGGGTTTGTTCTGTAAGCAGAGTTCCTTCGGGCCGCTGTTCTGGAAGCTCCCGCGTGTAAAGCCGCAGACACGGGCTCAATGGATCGCTGCGTCCACAGGCCCCGCGGGCAGCGGGCCTGGCGCGGGAGCCGGTCCTGCGCGGCGGGAGGCGCGGCCCGCGGCTTCTCCCGCACGGCGCGGTCCGGGTTGCGGGACCCCGCGCCGGCTCCCGGAGGGCCTGCGACTCAGGAAGTGCGGCGGCCGGCGCCGGACGGGCCGGAGCGCGCAGCCGGGGGAAGCCGGCACCGTCAGCCGCGGAGCAGCGACTGCCGAACCGCGGCTTCTGGACTCCGGCGGCGCGGCCCACAGCAACAGCGCGCGGGCGGGCGCGGGTCCGGGGCGGGCGCGCGGGGCGCCGGGGACAGCCGGCGGGGCGCGGGGCCCGCGGCCCCGCGACCGCGCCCGCCCGAGGCGCCCGGCCCACACCCGCCGGCCCGGGCCCAGGTCACCCACCGCCCGCGCCCACCGCCCGCGCCGACTCACTCGCGGCGCCCGAACGGCCGAGGCCCGGCGCCACCGCACCCCCAGCGCTCGGGCGGGCCGCACGGCCTCAGTTTCCCCGCGGGGCCGGGCCGGGCGGGGGCGTGGCGGGCCGGGGCGGCGGCGCTCGCGTACCTGTGGAAGGAGACGGCGCGCTTCTCGCCCTTGCCCTGGCGGTTGGAGCAGTTCACGGCCGCGCAGCAGATCACCATCGCGGGCCTCGGCCCAGCCGCGCCGCCAGGCTCCGGCCCTCGCCGCCCGCCCGCCCGCGGACCGCCCCGAGGGAGGGAGCGCGGCGGCGACACGGCTCGGGACGTGGGCCGGCCCGCGGCGTCCGCGCCGTACGGCAAGATGGCGGGGCGGGCGCTCGCCGCGGCCCGCCCCCGCCTCCGCCCACGCCCGCGCCCACCGCGCGCTCGGGCGTCCCCGCGACCAGCGGGGCGCAGCCGGCCCCTCGAAGCGTCGGCAGGCGGGCCGGCGGCGGGCGAGGGAGCCGCCCCGGCGCGGGGAGTCCGTACGGCGACATGGGCGCGCCGGGGCCCATCCGTACGGCAAGATGGCCGCGCCAGCGGGCACCGAGCTGGCCTCCGCTGCATCGATGACTGCTCCTGCGTCCTCTGAGTGGAGGGAGCGCCGCGCGTGGCGAGTGCAGTGTCCCGTCGGGCAGCAGAGCGAGCTGCCGGCCCACGAGGCGTCTCCAGACAGCCCGCCCGGCGGCCCAGGGATTGCGGCGGCGGCCCGGCCGTACGCCAAGATGGCGGCGCCCACGCACTTCCGCCCTGCGCCGGATGCTCGCCGGCGCTCGCGTCCCGATTGGCCCCCGCGGCGTCCGGTCTCTCCGTCGCGCTGCGGGCCGGTCGGAGCGACGCCGCTCGGGTCAGTCGGCGGCCGGACTGGGAAGATGGACGCAGGTGAGGAGCTGCCTGTGCCGAGCCCTCTGCGGGAGGCGCTGGCCGCGCCCTCGGCCTGGCCTGGCCTGCCCGGGCCCGGGCTGGCGTGACGTGCTGTGGGGCGCGCAGGGCGGGCCGGGCTCGGCGGTGCGGGGGCGCGGGCGGCGTTTGCGGCGGGTGGGCGCGGGAGGGGGACCCCGGCGACTGGCCGCCTCTCTCGGCGGCGCACCTGACCGCGCGTCACTCTGGAGCTGCCGGGACCTGTGCGCCCCGGCGTGAGCGCCCGGGGTTCCGGGCTTGGCAGGCCCGAGCGTTGGCCTGGCGTGGCGGGCGGCGGGCCTGCTGGGCCGGGGAGAGGCGCGGCTGCCGCCCGAGCGCGCCGGGAGGGCTGCAGCAGTGCGGGGTGTGGACGCGAGCGGTCGGCCACAGCTTGGCCTTCCCGGCTGGGAGTGAAGGAGTGGAAACTTTAACTTTTACGAAGTTATTGGTAGGTTGGAGGCGAGAAACATGTTTCAGTAATCAGAGCGTCCAAGAGTCTTTTTCTGTGATGGGAAAGAGAAGCAGCGAATCTAACTCATCACGTCTTAATTTCCTGGAGTCCTAATAGAAAGTGGAGGCGGGGTGCGCGTGTTGATGTTTTTGACTGTCCTAAGTCCTATAATGAATGCTTCTGCCCAAGCCAACAGGAGACGATTTTTTGCTGCTAAGATATTTTGGAGACTTAAGTCGATACCAAACCCATCACTTGCCGAGTAGCCCCAGGTACATTTTCACACAGCAGTATTAGTTCTTTCATTACTTATAGAAACCGATTTGCCGACCTTCAGCTGTCCCCATCTGTTAAGGAAGATTTTCATCTGGTTTTATTCTACCTGTCGTCTTGAATAGCATTGTTTTTGCTCTTGCTTATCCTGGCAGCTGCAACACAAATTCATTAAGACCTTAGTTTGGAAAGTATAATGTGTATGGGCAATGTTTATTTCAATGATTTGTGGCATCTCATCACTTAAATGTGTTAGATGGCTGGAGGAAACAGGAGCCCTGACTCCCCAAGGAGCCATGTTGACAGATGTATATTTTGTGAAGTTTTTTTTGTTGTATACTATTTTACAAATATTTGTTGTACTATTTCTTCTTAGGTATTATTGTTTAGATATGTAACTGTATTCATATGAGAGAGACTTGGTTAAGGTGAGAACAGTTTGGTATTGGTCATTGTCTTAAATCTGAAAACCATTATGTTCAAGTTAGGAATACAGTTGTGTAGTCACATGATGATACTGAATAGGAAATGCTGCTACTTGTGGGATGAAAGTAGAAAAGGTTTTGCATCTGAAGGCCTGTTTATGCTCATAAAAACATGATGTTTTTAGGCAGGCATCCTCAAACTACGGCCCGCGGGCCACATGCTGCCCACCGAGGACATTTATCCAGCCCAACAGGTGTTTTTGCCGCTGCTGCCTGTCCTGCTTAGCAGCCAACTGGTCCCGGGCCCACAGTGTGCACTCTCCAACGGTCTGAGGGACAGTGAACTCGCCCCCTATTTAAAAAGTTTGAGGACCCTTGTTTTAGGGTATGGTAGGGAGTTTTCCATCTGACATGATGCTGTACATCCTTTCAGGTATGATTAATGGTCCACCCTTCTCTGATCCCTAGAGTCTTTGAAAATTCTGCCTGCCTTGAGCATGTGTAATATAGATTCTGTTTGTTGTTATAGTCGTTCGCTCAATAAACTATTTGTTATTGTGTGCCAGGTATGTGCCAGCCATTGTTCCCTAGGAGTAGAGGAGTGAACAAATAGAAACCACTGCCCTGGGCTAGCTGACATCCTAGACATGAGACCAGCAGAAAGCAGCAAGGTGTGTGGCTCCTGTGGGAGAGTGATGTGAGCCAAGCAGGAGGGGGATTAGAATTGTGAACAGGATGGCTAGGAAAGGGCTTACTTCAAAGGTTAAGTTCTGACCAAGACCCCAAGCAGTGCAGAAGGTAGGGCAAGTGGCTGATCTAGGAGTACAGGAGGCTGGTGGGGCTGGGGGTGTGGTAGTGGATGAGAGAAGCAGGGGCTGAGAGTGGAGAGGTGACGTAGGCCCGACCATGAGGCCTTGCTAGGTCACAGTGAGGACTTACATGTTTATTCTGAATAGGATGGTGTCCCTCTGGAAGGTTTTGAGAGGAGGAGTAACATGATCAGATTTATGTTTAACAGAATTGCTCTGGCATCTCTGTGGAGACTATACTGGGGCAAGGGCAGAAGCAAGGAGACCAGTTAGGAGGCTGCTGCAGTAAGCCAGGCCATGAGATGGGGGAGGCTTGGATCAGGGAGTGGAGAAGAGATTGATTTCTGGGTGTATTTTGAAGGCTGAAATGATAGGATTTTTTAAGAGATTGGAAGTTGGGAGTGGGATATATACAGAGGGAAAAATTAAAGATGGCACCACGGTTCATGGCCTGAGCTAAGATGGGGAAGGCTTGGGGAGGTCCTGCCTGATGGGGAGCTCTGTGTCGGGAGTTTGATTTGTATGTGTTAAGTGTGAGGTGCCTGTTGGACATCCTTGTAGTGATGTCCAGGGGGCTTTTGGATCACAAGTTTGGAGCTAAGGGAATAGGCTTGGGATGGAGGTGTGTGGGAGGCCTCCTCAGATGACGCCATTCAGGTCTGAGTGTTGGTTGAAAAGAGAAGAAGCCAGGGAGGGAGCCCAGGGCCGCTGGCTTGGAGAGGTCCAGAAGGCGGCAGGCAGACCACAGCATGGTTGTGTTCCCCAGCAGTCCCCTCGGCACTGTCCTTAAAGTCTCTCGCGTTCAAGGAACAGGCAGTTCCCAGCACTTAAATAGCCATGCTGTGCACCCTGGAGGACACAGCCGGCACATGCAGATGTACATACATACGTATGTATGTATGGATTGATTGAGTGAGACAGGCTCTTGGTCTGTCTCACAGGCACAAGCACAGTGGCTCAGTCATAGCTCAGTGCAGCCTTGAACTCCTGGCAGAACCAGTATCTTATGCTTACACCTCCAGTTTGTCATATTGTGTCTGGCATGTGGTTTTTAATTGAAAAAGCAGAACTTGAATTAATGATAACTTACACATCCCCCTACTATAAGAATTTCAGTTTATAAAGTTTAATGTAAATCCAGTCTGTCAGGATAACACGTGAGTCAGTGGAAAGGCATACCACAGGGCGTGGAAAGTTTACACATGGACGTTCTGCCCAGCGTGCTCTCAGACACTGCTTTCTCGTTCTCTGATATAGCTTAATTTTGGGCCCTTCCCTCCCTCCTTTCTTCCTTTCTTCCTTCCATCCCCGCCAGCATCTTCATATGGACTCTTAGGAATTTTTAAAGAATAACTACATGCAAACTGTTATCTTAAACATAAGAGTTTTCTAAAAGAAGGGGAGAAGCCTTTGTTGAATTTATTTATAAAGTATAATCTTTTGGAAAACAACTTATAAGTGTTTTAGGAACATATCTTCAAAATGAGGTACATTATAGAAAGGCCTAAAAGAAATCTATTGGTTGCATATTTTAATGGTTCTCTCCTCTTGAATGAAGTGTAATTGGTACTAAGTAGAGAGAAGTTGGTTAAATTCATTGAGCACAATTCCCTATTTTTCTACCTGTCAGATAAATACTATTAAATCATAATACTTTTTTCTAGTGAGATTACCATGTTATTAAAACACTTTTTGCTTCCTCTTGCAGTTGTGATCACAGAAGTCTCGGGGAAGAGGGGATGGGAAATCAAGTGTCTGGGGCCTAGGTAACCAAAAGGGAGAACTGCTTCTAAGGGGGCTTCTTTCTTAAGGCGGATGATACCTCTCCATCGTAGGGCCTAGGAGTCTGGAGATGGGTATTCTTTTCGAGGTTTGACTTCTGTGCCAAGACCTATGTGAACTGCTTTGTAAATGACATGATGTGGTGTGTAAAGATGGTGAAGTTATGACAAGGAATGTAAGATATGGCAAGGAAGCCTCTCTGGAGAAGTGCGGTGCTGCTGGCCTCAGGCCACGTGGAGCTGGTTAATCTGAGGGTCATTGAAGGAGCCTTTGAGAGTGGAGTGTTCCTGTTGGTCAGTCTGTGCAGGTGTTAGTGATTGTGAACTTCGGTTTTCCACCTGTCCCAGGTTCTCACCCCACTGGGCAGAGCTGGTGGCTTTGCCCAATTTCATGGGCGAGGAGACTGAAGCTTAGAGAAGTGCAGGCATGTGCCATACAGCTAGTGAGTAGGCTCTGTCTCCAAAAACAAACCTCAATAGAAATTAGAAGTGTTATTTCAAAAAAGTTTTCCTTCCTCCATTACAAAGTAAGATCTGGATGGTCAGGGAGCTTGTGGTCTGGTCCAAGCACCTCAGCCTGTGTTGAGTGAGGATATCTCAGTCCGGGGACCTCACTGGAGCCGTGAGGATGTCCAGGCAAGGTGGGGACTGCTTGGAGGGCCCATCTCTGACATTTCATCCTGTCCTCCAGCACGAGTGGGACAGCACAGAGCCTCTTGATTCAGGGCAGACTTTCTCACACCTGCACAGGGATGAGATATCCCTGTTGTACTCTTCTAGTGGGACTGACTGCAGGTCCATGTGCTTAAGGACGTTTGAACCAGCCCTGAAGTGATAATGGCTGGCTTCTCTCTAAATGCAGTCTTGTCTCTTTTTTTTTTTTTTTTTTTTTGAGACAGGGTCTCACTCTGTTGCCCGGGCTAGAGTGCCGTGGCGTCAGCCTAGCTCACAGCAACCTCAAACTCTTGGGCTCAGGCGATCCTCCTGCCTTAGCCTCCCAAGAAGCTGGGACTACAGGCATGAGCCACCATGCCCGGCTAATTTTTTCTATATATATTTTTAGTTTGCCAATTGATTTCTTTCTATTTTTAGTAGAGATGGGGTCTCACTCTTGCTCAGGCGAGAACTCCTGACCTTGAGCGATCCACCTGCCTCGGCCTCCCAGAGTGCTAGGATTACAGGTGTGAGCCACCACGCCCGGCCCAGTCTTGTCTCTTTTTGTGGAACATTTGTTGCATTGGATTCAGTTTTAATAAAGAAATTCAGGTTAGGTTCAGTGTCTGTTTACATTGTACCATGTTTCCCCGAAAATAAGACCAACCCATAAAATAAGCCCTAGCAGGATTTCTAAGCATTTATGCGATATAAGCCCTACTCTGAAAATAAGACCTAGTGATGGACGTGGCTACGCAGTGTATCTGCACAACCCATGCATTTTGTCGCGGAGCAGTAAAGAAGACCAGCAGCCCTTCTCATCTGCCCCAGGAGAGCTCTATTGCTCAACATGAGAGATTGGGGCCAATGGTTCTAAAGGAAATAGAGTCGCAAGAAATTCAGGATGGAATT
>CAUYPO010015428.1:0-21362 GCA_963574435.1 Cheirogaleus major
AAATATATATAGAAAAAATTAGCCGGGCATGGTGGCGCATGCCTGTAGTCCCAGCTACTCGGGAGGCTGAGGCAGAAGGATCGCTCAAGCCCAGGAGTTGGAGGTTGCTGTGAGCTAGGCTGATGCCACGGCACTCTAGCCTGGGCAACAGAGTGAGACTGTGTCTCAAAAAAAAAAAAAAAAAGCTGAGGAAGAGTTCTCTGGGAATAGGGAATGGCATTTAAGGCAGAGAGAACATCCATGTGCAATCTATAGAGACAAGAAAGAGTATGGTCATGTTCAGAGAATTCCAAGTTGGTGTAGGGTTTTGTATGGTGAATGGTGGGAAATGTAGTTAGATGGGTAAGCAGGAGCCAGGCCAAGGAGAGTGTTCTGTGCTTTGCAAAAAATCTTGCACCTTGCACTCCTGTATGAGACCGGAAAATTTACGCAGAGGGGAGTCATGATCAGAATTGCATTTTAGGAGGATAGGCAATGAAGAAAGTGCCTCTTGAGACGGGGGTGAGACAGGAAGTCAAGTCAATATATTTTATGGGAAATAGATGATTCCTGCTCTCTGGTTTTTAAGGCTAAAGCTGGGAGAGTAACACTGACAGTATTTATCTCAATAGGCTATGTGCAGTAACAAACCCCCAAGTCTCAGGATCTGAGCACAACAAAAGTTTTATTTTATACGAAGTCCTTTGGACGTTGATCCTCTCTCCTCCAACTTGTAGCTACATCATCTAGAACATGTGACCTCCAGGTTGCTTTGGAGGTGGGTAGATAGGTTTTTCAGGCTAAGCCTGGAGATGGCTTACTCACCTCTGCCCCTATCCATCAAACCTAGTTATATGGTTCCAATCTAACTGCAAGGAAGGTCAAGAAATATAGTCATCCTGTGTACCCTGGAAGAGGAAATGAAGTGGTGAATAAATAGCTATGTCTTGGCCGCACCAGCAAATTGGCAAAGTATCTGGAATAATAACCAATGTCACCTCATTCATCGAGAGCTGTTGGACAGTATATTCAAACCTAATCTGATGATACCTTCAGTCAGTCTTTAGCTTCCAAGGCTCGTTAGTTAAGTGATTTCGATGACCCTGACAACCAGTCCTCTAGAGATAGTTCAGTCACCTGTGAATTTATCTTGAGAAAGTAACTATTAGCTCAGGCTGAGAAAGTAAAAATCTGCCCTGCCATTCATCACATATTGGGAGACATAGATAAAACCAGCCGCACCGTTAACAGAATATAATATTTCTTCCAAGAACACACTGCAACTTAAAGTTCATAACTCCCTTCTCTGAATGACTTTTTTTTTTAATTCACGAGAAACTTTGTTCTCTAAAATCATACGCTGACAAAGTTGACTGTGTGAAATCGTATCATTGAGAATGAAGCCTTACAGTTTTGCTTAGAGGAGCTAAGTCACTTTGACATAGAGAAGCAGCCTTGATTTCCAACCCAGTATACAGCTTCAATGCTAGGGTTTCTAAACACAACATTCTATGTTTATATTTAAACTTTGTACTTTGTACTTTGATGGCTATAGTCAAAAACATAATAAATTTAAGATGGGTGTGGTGGCACACACCTGCAGTCTCAGCTACTCAGGAGGCTGAGGTGGGAGGATCTCTTGAGGAGTTCATGACCAGCCTGGATGATACAATGAGACCCTGTCTCTTAAAAAAATACACACAAACACAGATTTAGTAAAGATGTGGAGAAATTGAACCTTCATACATTGCTGGTGGGACTGTAAAATGATGCAACCATTTTGGAAGACAGTCTAGCAGTTTCTCAAAAGGTTAAACAGAAGAGTTATGATGTGACCCAGCAATTCCACTTTTAGGTATATACCTAAGGGAAGTGAAAACATGTGCACACAAAGACATGTACATGAATGTTCATAACATCATTATTCATAATAGAAGGTGGAAACAACCCCAACTACCCATCAACTGATGAATGGATAAATGAAATGTGGTATGTTGATACAATGGACTGTTATTTGGTGATGGAATGAAATATGGATTACATGCTACAACATGGATGAATCCTGAAAACATGCTAAGTGAAAGAAGCCAGTCACAAAGGACCGTGTAGTGTATGATTCCATTAATATGAAATGTCCAGAAGAAGCAAACCCATAGAGACAAGTGAATTGGTGGATGCCTTAGGGCTTTGGGTATTGAGGGAAATGGGGAGTGACTGCTAATGGATACAGAGCTTCTTTTGGGGATGATGAAAATGTAGAACTGATTGTGGTGATGGCTGTACAACTCTGTGAATATTCTAAAAAACCACTGTATATTTTAAATTGGTGACCTGTATGACATATGAAATATGTCAATAAAGTTGTTATTTAGAAAAACAAACAAGAACTGTGTTGGGCACAGGAAGTACAGCTCTGCTCTGAAAGATTTCAGTATCATGGCAGAGACAAACATTTTGATAAAAAAAAAAAAAGGTAAGTGCTAAGGTACAAGCATATATGAAGGGTTATATGAAGGGCACCTGAGCTCAAATGGAGACTTTGGAGATGTTTCTCTCTGGTGGGAAATGATGCCTGAGCTTAATCTTAAAGGAAAAACAAAAATCAGCCAGATGAAGTAAGATGAAACAGGCCAGCAAAGATATAGTTTTGTGCTTTATACAGGAATTTAGAGAAATACTAGGAGCAATCTGGTGTTTCTAATCTGCAGAATACAAGGAGGTGAGTGCTTGGCTCATCACTAAGTAACGGATAATAATAAAAATTCATAAATGAACTTCTAATTACAGCTAAACATTCAAAAGGGGGACTGTAAGAAGGTTCCACTGAGGAGATGATAGCTGAACTGGGTCTTGAAGCATGATAAAGATTTCACCAGAGAGACAGTGAAGGACACTCCAAACAGCAAGAAGCAAAAGATGATAAAGAGCTTGTACTCAGGGTACAGTAATTCTCTCCCATAGGAGTGTAGCATCAGTACATGAGACTGGAAAATGAGTAGATATGAGATTATGGAGGTTCTTAAATAACAAAAGACATAAAACCTATGTATGCCTGTGTGCTTTGCATCCATTATCCCATTTAATCCTCAAAGGCCACTCTACAGGTGAGGAAACAAATGTAGGAAAGTAAAGACCAAAGTTACACTGATAAATGGAACAACCAGGGTTTGAACCCATCCAGTTAACTTCCGAGGGCACAAGTTTAAATTTCACACCCGTTCTATTTCTTGGCCTAACAGACCAAGCCCTTTAGACTTAATCTCGCCAGCATGGGAGCCACTACAAAGTTTTATAGCAGCTGCCAATTCTTTCTTTCTTCTCCATCTTCTCCTAATGGCCTCGGCTTTCTCTTTCAGGAGAGAAGATGGAAAACAAAGACGGGAATTTGGCTTCAAAAAGTTCATTTGATCATTCTCCCTCTCCCAGTGGCCTGTGACTCATCTGAATCTGTCCCAAAGCTATGTCTTGCATTTAGGGGATTAATCACGATTATCATTTGTGGCTATTTACATTAGACTTTATTGCTTGAAAGCTCCAAGGGCTCATTTTGTGTTTTCAATCTTCCTATGTTGGTAAAGCAAGTAGTAACATCCTTGCTTATAGATAGGGAAAAAGCTCAGAGAGATGAAATGATTGGGCAAATCACTTCTCTGGCAGCTGTTTCTTTATCTGTAACATGAGGTAGTTGAACTACATATTCCTTTACAACAACAAAACATTTATCATTCTGGACCTGCTCAGATTTAGACAGCAATTTGGAAGCAAAAATCAGTTTCATAACTCAGGTGTATCTCTACTATTAATAATAGCTCATGATGGGAAATAAAGTCCGACGCTCCCTAGGCAAGCGGGAGGGCTTGTACGGTAGGTCACGCCTCCTCCGTAGCGCTCTGCGCAAGGGCAGGACAGGAGCGAGTCCGGTGCGGCTGCGGAACGGACTTTGCGGGCGGTGGGGACATGTTTTTGGAATGAACCCGAAAAAGGAAGTGTGCTACGCCATTGAGGGCCCCCACTTCCGGCTGCCGCGGGGACGGTGAGGGGTCATTCGCGGGTGGGCTGCTCCGGGAGGGCCTGCTCCTTTGGAGCTCTGGTGACTGGCAGAGGCGACCGCGGGGTCTCGACCAGCTTGTTCCAGCGGCGGACCGGACGGGCTGACCTTGGCTGCTGCTGTTTGCAGCTTGCAGCCCAGGGTCGGAGCCAATGGCTGCTTGGGCCACCGCCAGCCTGAGCAGGGCCGGTGCCCGATGCTTGTGGGCACAAGGCCCCGGTGTCCGGGCGGCTCCTCCACGCACCCCCCAGCCCTTCCAGCCCGATCCCCTGGGCTGCAGCTCAGCTCCTGGCAGGACGCTGCACCTCACCGCGGTGGCTCCAGCCGGGCACAATAAGTGGTCCAAAGTCAGGCACATCAAGGGGCCCAAAGACACCGAAAGGAGTCGCATCTTCACCAAACTCTGTTTGAACATCCGCCTGGCGGTCAAAGGTGAGAACCTGACGGTCACCCATCGCTGGCCGCCGCTGCCCTCTCAGTGCCCAAGGCCTCGGTTGCCTCCCAGAACTGGGCTATTTTCTTTCCTTCCCCAATTCCCACTGTTGCCCACCTCATAAACCCTCAGAACACCTACCTACATTGAATGTTCCCACTCACCTTTCCAGACACTGAGCATCTGCCAGCTTGTTAGACAGGGAGCTGCTCTTGAGAAGATAAGATGGTAAAAATGATTTCATCCTAGTCTGTAGCTGGGTACTTAATAGAAACAGATCCACAGAGCCAGGTCAGATGTGTGTCTCTCCTGAAGAGACAAACAACCCTCTGAAGTTTCCTCAAGGAGCATATAGGCTGTGGCAGGGGCATTGAATAAAGCTATTACTTGCCTAGGCCTCAGTTTGCCTCATTAGGGTTTCTCGAGCACATTTCCTTATCAGGTGGGTTTGCAACCATGCTTTTCTCCATTGTGTAACCTCCTAAAAAGGCTTTTTTTCTATTCAGTACCAGTCATCTGTAGTAGTAGAGAAAAAGTCCTGTAAAAAGCATGGGCTTTGGAGTTGGGAAGACTTGGTTTCTGTCACTGTCTAACTTATGACCTTGAGCAAATGGTGTTGAATTTCAGCTTCCTTTTCTGTAAAACAGGGATAATGCCTACCTTGAGGTAGTTTATGGCACATAAGAGGCACTCAATTAATATTAATTTACTTTTGCAACATATGCCTGGTATTTCTCTTTGCTTCTTTTTCTTCTAAATTTTTGATATTAAGTTCAACACTATCGAGTGTTTATTTTGTGCCAGGCACTGGTAATACAAAGATGATGAGATACAGCTCCTACCCTCAGAGAAAGTGAGCATGATTACAATGTCATGTGAACATTTCAGTACTTATGCACAAAATAGCAGAGTAAGAGCAAGGGGTAGTAATAAGTCCAACAGACGTTGTTACCATCTAGGTCCCTTACCTCTTCATCTAACACAAAGTATAGTTCGCTGAAACACAGCAGGATGACTATCCCTAAAGACAGAGTGAATTACAAACTTCTTTTCCAAAACACTTCTCCATATCTCATTTAAACACTGAATAAAATGTTCTAAACTAACCAAGGGCTAAATGGTGACTTGCCACTGTTTCAGTTTAGGGTGAGGGTACTGGAAATCCCTTTTTTCTCCCATGCTGTAATGAGATGTCTTCACTCACTCTTTTCTCTTTATCTCAGAGGGAGGCCCCAACCCTGAGCTCAACAGCAACCTGGCCAACATCTTAGAGGTGTGTCGCAGCAAGCAAATGCCCAAGTCAACAATTGAGGCAGCGCTGAAAATGGAGGTGTGTCCTATTTGACATGCTTGTTATTGATTACAGCCCCCATGGGATTCATGTATGGAAGGCCACCAAACAACTCCTTAAATTTTCAGAGAGAAGTGGTTGATACCCTCAATCTAGAGGTTTCTCGGGGCTCTGTGTTCTTGGCCATTGGTTGTAGGAGCATAATTGGGAATAGGCTGCACAGTGTACAGAACCATACAGCCTGAGACTGTTTAGCCATGTTGGGAGGAAATGAGGTAGAAAAAAGGGGTACAGTGTTGGGGAGGCCCTGATGTTAGGTTGAGGAAGGGTTTGTTTTTCTTTTTCAGATGTTTATGCCCTAAGGAAGAAAAGCCAGTAGAAAGGGAGAGGGAAGGGGATAGTGATAGTGGGAGATCAGGGATGTAGGGCCCGAGTGAGGGGACACCTTTTCCTCTGGACCAAGTAGGAAGGATCTGAGGAAGTAATAAGTCTTAATAGCTAATAGTTATTGAGTGCATACTGTAGGCCAAGCACTTTGATAAGAACTCTGTATGTATTATCTCACAGTCCTCAAAACAACCTTAAACAACTGAGGCACAGAGAGGTTAGGTGACTTGACTCAGGTCACACAGAAAATAACAGACTTGAAACTAGATGTACTCGAGAGCCTGTGCTCTCACCATTATATTACTGCCTTCATGTAGGCTCTGGTGCAGATAACATGGTGGAGATAGAGCATTTTTCCCCCACCTAGTGGCCCTTTGTGAAAGAGGAAGGGAGAAGTTATTAGTTGAGAGTTCCTGGAAGGGTGCAGGACAGGGTGCTTTGAGAGAGTGGTGAAGATCAGATATATGGACAAGGGATGAGAAGAGATGTAGAAGGTCCAGATGAAAGTGGTCGCTAGAGTTCTGGATTGTTTGGATTTTGAGACCACGCTGTTTTGGGCAGTTCAGTTCTTATGACAAGGGTCAGGTGTGTGATTTTTCACAGCAGTACTCAGCAACCCAGGTTAGGAGCATTGAAACTTCACAAGAGTTTCCTGCAGGATATGGGTGTAGAAGGATGAGTCTTGGTGGGAGTGGCTGGGGGGACGGATATTGGATTCTGTGGGGCAGAGGAGGAAGCAAACCTGGGAGATGACTGATCGATTGTGAAGGACTAGGCAGGTAGACTCCCTTCCAAGTAGGGGTAGTACTTCCAGTTACTTCAAAAGTTGGTCCCAACGGTCTCTTCTTAGAGGTCAGGGACAAAAATAAAGACTTAAGAGCTCAGGATCTAGCCTAGAGAGCCCATCCCACACAGTCAACTTTGTGGTACCTGTCTTTCCGGGCTGACATGTGGGAGGGAATTGGGAAACATGAATGTGTACTTGTGTTGTTTATTACAGAAAACTAAGGACATATATTTGCTATATGAGGGTCGAGGCCCTGGTGGCTCTTCTCTGCTCATTGAGGCGTTGTCTAACAGTGGCTCCAAGTGTCAGTCGGACATTAGACAAATCCTGAACAAAAATGGGTAGGTGTGTTTCTAGGGGGGTTGTGGAAGAGGACAGAGCCTTTAGGCAAGTATTGTTGATCCCTGGTGGTGTTTCAAATTTGGGGAGTATTTTTTTTTTTACATTAAAAAAAACTTTGGGAGGGTACATAATAGTTGTATTATTATTATTATTTCTTTTTTTTTAGTGAGACACTGGGTCTTGAACTCTTGGCCTTAAGCAATCCTCCTACCTTGGCCTCCCAAAGTACTGGGATTATAGGCATGGGCCACCATGCCCAGCCATGTTTCAGGTTATAAGCATACCTCCTCCTTAGCAGAATCCAATTAGTAAATTGATTTCCCCTTAAAGTGTTCTATACTATGCAGGATCCAAAAGACTTGTTCATCAGGTGTAGGAGAGGATCTTTGTCCCATTATCTGATCTATATCCATACAATATCCAGGTCTTAAAATGTTCCACCAGGACTGGAGTCTTAATGGCACAGGCAATGATGAGCAAAGTCTTTGCATTCTCCCAACTCCAATCAGGGCAGAAAATAGAGGATGGGGCTGTTCTTGGACTGTTCCCTTACCTAGCAGCAGCTGCATCTTCTTCAGGGAGAGAGCCACTCCGTGTCTGTGTGTGCTCTGTAGTCTGGGTGGGAAAGACACAGCATTAGACTGCTGTGCTTTATGGAGGCTGGGTGTCTAAGGCATTCACTCATTGCAACCCATTTCCTTCCCTGTCAGGGGAATGATGACTGAAGGAGCTCGTCACTCCTTTGACAAAAAGGGGGTGATTGTGGTTGGAGTGGAAGACAAAGAGAAGAAAACTGTGAACCTAGAGCGTGCCCTGGAGCTGGCAATTGAAGCAGGAGCTGAGGATGTCAAGGAAACTGAAGATGAAGAAGAAAATAACATTTTCAAAGTAAGTATGAAGCCTTTGCGTTTGGTGGGCTTTTAAGAGGGCCCTAATAGGTGCCTTCAGGCATGTCTCTCTTGGTTTCTTCCTTCCTGGACCCCAGGGTAGAGGTGAGACAAAGAGTTTACATATCGCACAAACATTTATTAAGTAAATACTGGATAGTGCCTACTCTACTGAGGACTATGAGAAAGATTCAGAACATTGAAAACATGTGCCTGCCAGTGAAGAGCTCAAACCCAGTGATACATCACAGTAGTTTTTACATTTAGGACTTTGCAAGTTCTGTTTGCCTTTGTCTTATTACCTCCTGGCTCCTCAGATCCTGACTTTCCTTTATCCCTAGTTTATTTGTGATGTTTCTTCACTGCATCAAGTGAGGAAGAAGCTGGACTCCCTGGGCCTGTGTTCTGTGTCCTGTACACTAGAATTCATCCCCAACTCAAAGGTGCGGCTGGCCGACCCTGACCTGGAACAGGCTGCTCATCTCATCCAGGTTCTCAGCAACTACGAGGATGTGATCCACGTCTATGACAACATTGAGTAACCGAGTACTTCCTTCCTAGGCAAGTGGCACCCCATTGTGGAACACAGGCTTTTGCAGTGATCTCTGAGAGTAAAGCAGGAGGTGGGTACCTAGCAGGTCAGAAGGCCTACAGCTAGGACTTGTGGCCTTGAGGCCAAGGGAACCCCACACTTCCCTGGGACCTCTTTTTCAGCTCTGCTGGTGTCTCAGTGCCCTTCTAGATGAGTCTCCTGACACCCTCCTGGATGCAAGGTGGGGCCACCTAGCTGGTCAGACTCTGATCTCACGTAGTTGGCCCTTGTGAGGATTGTACGTGCCCCGAGGCCCTATGTACTAGAAACTGCTCTTCCGTAATAACAATGATTGATCTTGGTTGCTGCATTGCTGTTGTATGGCTCTTGAGTTTTCTTGAGTTGTGTCCAATGGTTGGGATCCTCTGGATTAACTTTCAAGTCTCTAGACTTAGTTCTACTACTTTAATCGCACTGTTGTTTGTTTTTTTTGATTGACATTAGAAATGTAACTGTGTCCAGGTGCTGTGTGGTCTAATGCTGGTCTTATGGCCTAAACCTGTCATTCATTCATGTAACAAGTATTTCTGGAACACCTACTATGTACCAGGAACTGTACTTATCTACAGCACAAGCTGTTCAACTGGTGCCCTGTGTTAGATCCTGCACTAAGATATAGGACCTCAGAGGGAAGACCCAGGACTGCTCTCTACTGGAGCTTCCCCAGGGCAGTGTGAGCTACTGTGCCTGCATCTTTTATTCTCTTTGTGTGGCCTCTGTGCCCTTCTACCAGAGATCTTAAGGCTCTAGCCCAGCAGGAACTCAAGTGCCAATGATAAGGGACTCCCCAGGCCCTGCTTTGCCTGGGCCCCTATGTTTTCTGAGATTGGTCAGAGTGGACTTATGAGCAGGTTGGGTTGTCCTCAGGAAAGGCTACACCAAGCTGGTTTTCAGAACGTCCAACCGTAGCTCCTTTTTATCCCTGATGCCAAGTGACAGGGCACTGGGAACTAGAGAGGAAACAGAACAGAAGGAAGATGGAAGGGCTGTGTCAGAAGCCTGGCCAGATGGGAGATAGGGGTCTTGGTAGCTTTTGTTCCTAATAGTTACTTCTGGGTTTAGAGAGGCCAGGAGTGCCAACACCCTGTGCCAGAGCCTGTCAAGCATGTCAGGCCTGGAGTGGCTTTTGATCCCTGTCATCTACCTCCTTATAAGTTGTTTAAGCCAGTTCTGAGTTCAGAATAATTTTCCTGAAGGAGCCTCAGGTAAATAAGGATGGAAAAGAACTAAACCAAATTGACTATAAATGATAACTTCAGCTTCTAGGAAAAACAGATTACTAGTTCCACAGTGACTTCAACACTGGAGAGCAAGAGCTACAGGGAAGAAAACCAATGAAATAATCCATGATCACACCACTGCATATACCCTTACACCTCATTTCATAATCATAGTACTACCTGGGACTCTTCAGTGTTTATAGGAGATATAACTCATCCAAATATCTGAATAGCTCATCGTTAAAAAAAGACAAAGGCAACTTAAAGTTTATATGCTGTTTCATAATGAATAAGAAAGCAGCTGAGAACAGGTCTAATACCAAATCTTGCATTGATAGACCTTGGTTTATAAAATAGCTCTATTTTAGAAATGTTGAATATAAATTAATTTAGAGGAATCTTAGCATTTCTAACCTGAGAAATCTGTACTAAGGGAGCCTATTCTTGAAGGGAACTTGGCCACTCATGTGAATAGGCCTCTAATCTAAGAGGTAGAATTTATTAATATGGATTTTTGCATAACCAATTTTCTCATATCAAGGCATGTTGCAAGAACACACAGTAACAGCTCCTGTGAAGATGGCTCTGCACTGACCCCTGGTGGTGCCCTGCAGACTCTCCTGCAGTTAACAGGGAAAGGCGGAAATGAACCTTTACTTGAACTTGTTCTGCTGTCTCTAGATCTGTTAAAGAGACCGGGAGCTAATTTTAAAAAAATGATGAAAAAAAGATGGTCACATCCATATGATGAGGTATTATTCTGTCACTAAAAATTACTTTTCAAAGAATGTTTTGTCAGAGAAAATGTTTGACAGTATAATGTTAAGAGGGGGAAAAAGATACAAACCTGTATAGAATGGCCCACATTTTGAAATGTATATGTATATATTTATATAACATACTGTATATATTTATTTTTAAAAAAAAGACTAGAAGGAAATGTACCAAAATATCAAAACTATTACATTAATAGTTATCTCAGAGTGATGATGTTATTACTGAGTTTTATTTTCTATAATCATGTGTTAATTTTATCAGGGGAAATATTTAAAAAATAAAAAAAAAACTAGTCACATTATTGGTCCACTAGGGAAACAGCATCCACGAGTCTCAGAGTCAGGCATACCTCACCTTAAAGTCAAAGGAGTGGGATCCGGTACTGGCTTGATTTGCCTTATCTTTGGTCATTGTCTTAGCAACACAAAATCATTCAAGGCTTTGAAGCCAGCTTGGGCTTACTTTCGAATGTCCTTTTGGTGGGGTGGAAGTATCTGTGATAGGCTTTGTCCACAGCCTTGACTCTTTTTTATTACCCCCCACCCACAGTCTTGACTCTTATAAGAAGCACTTATGTGTGTAGCCACTTCCCCTCTGTCAGAGGCCCTGACTGAATCAAAGAGGAACAATGAAGCCTCTGCCTCCAGTCAACTGTCGAAATTCAGCCATGTGGTTGAGTTCCTGTTGTTTCTCTGAAACTTATAGCACAGCAGTCAATAAAGCTTCAAACTCTAAGAGCCACCCATTCCCTAACTGTTATTTAGATCCCTGCAGACTCCTTTGGAGACATGCTATGAAGAGAAAATAAAATAGTCAGTGGGTCTGGCAAAAAGAGAATGCTTTGATAGATACCACACTACTCTTGACTGAAATCACATTCTTTATTCCATGCCCAGCCAGTAAACAGGATAGCAGTTTTTACTTTTTTCCTCTTTTTATCTTTTGTGTATGCCAAAAAGGTAATGTTTATTTATTTTTAAAAAGTCAAACCTTACAGAGATATTTAAAAAAAATAAAAGTCCCATCTAATACTACCTCCTAAGGTACAACCACCATTAACAATCTATATTATTCCAGTCTTTGGAGCTAGTCTGCTGAGAAACAAATTATGGCTCTGCCACTTGGTAGCAACCTTGGACAAGAACTTAACCTCTTTGTACCTGTTTTTTCACCTATAAAGTGAAGGTAATAATAACACCTACTTCATAGCGCTGTTTTGAGAATTAAATAAGTTAATATATGTTAAGCACTTAAAACAGTGCCTGGCAAAGGTAAATGTTCAATCAATGTTGGCCTTTTTCTCACTACGTGTAAATGAACATTTTAAAAAACCGAAATGTGATTGCTCTTTACACTTTATAATCTGTTTTTGTTTTGTTTCCCACTTCACCTTATGTCCTGTGGGGCGCGGCGGCAACGCCATTCTAAGATGGCGCCAGTATCCGGTGGTCATTTTGCTATAAACAACTCTCGAGCATGCGCAGTGTTGGTCAGGTCACAGGAGGTGCCGGTTGTGTAATTATGTAAATGAAGGATGCTAGGTTGCGCCAATGAAAACTGGCGGCATCTCCTTCCCAACATATCCCCAGAGGTTTCAGGTCCGCCAAGGCCTTAAAAGCGTGTGTGCTTCCCCGTTCGGGGTCTCCGCAACATGTAAGAAGAAAGGGAACCCCATTAAAGCGCTGTCAGAAGAACTCCAGTGGCCGTGTCTTCCTTGCTGGCGAGGCGGGCGCGACAGGAATGCAATTTTGGAAAGTGATGAAATCCTCAGGGACCTCAGATTAGCTAAAATGTAGCCCTTGGGATACAATTTGAAGATCAACACACTCAAAACTAAAACTTTTAATCTAAAAGACAAGGTACTATAGAACTATTGGAGAATAACAAAATCAACATGGTAATCTAAACCTGTGCCAAAAGTTAAAGTACTGCCTTTTCAACTAACTTTGTACATAAGCAATAATTATCTTGTATAGCTTCTTCATCTGTAAAATAGGAGTGCAGTGCTCAACACATGCAGTTTTTGGAAGTAGTCCCTCCTATTAAAAATTCTGCCCTTGGGGTAGGAAGAGAGAACATCTGCTAAGTGGAACAAAACTAATCAAGGATCATAAACACTTTAGAAATACGGTGCTGTATTCTCTAACTTGAACTTTATTTTCTTTTTATTTCTTTAATAAAATAAAAGTAAAATTATGAAGTTGACTTTAGTTAATGAAATAGGTAATAAATTAGGATTGATTAATTTTATAATCATTACAAATATAGACATTAAGAACCTTTTCTTAAATTTAATTTAATCCAATAATATTTAGAAATTGCCTATATACAATCATTGCCATTTCTGCTAGTATGCCTATTATGTGCTAGATACTTATACATGTCTCATTCTCATAATAACCATCTGAGACAGGTATAATTATTATCCTTATTTTAGGAAACTGAGACTCTATAATAAAGAATGATTTAACCTTTTCTACCTCTCTGCTAAGATGCAGAGCTTAAATTTGAACTCAGGTCTGTCTCCTTCTAAAGACCATGTTTATCCTATGAAACCATGATTCATGTTCTAATTGATAGAATAAAATACATTTTTATTTATTTATTACTTAAAAACAAAATATGCTCTTTTATTAGGTAGCATTTGTACATTTTATACTTAATGATATATATATGTATTTTTATCATTATAACATAAGTTAAATCAACCTCTTGTCTCCAGGTAGTATAACTATTTTTGCATACTTAAATTAGGGTTTTGTTTTTCTTAATTATTTCAAGGGAAAGAGTTTCTATCAGTGACCAAAGTTACACTTGAAAATTTTCACTCAAAGACTACTTTAACCACTATCTCCACAACCAGATTAAAGTTTCTTAAAATCTAAAAGGAATCCTATCTTCAGCTTTCTCAACATTTCTTTGTAATAAAACATAACCTCTTAGGAATTTCTTCCTTAGGTATATCCTATAAAACTCCTTCAACTTAAAATAGTTTTTATTCTGGCTTTGGTTGAATTCAGAGTTTGTCACTGTTGCCCACCAAATCTAATCTCTTCTAAAAATCTAAACTTTTTAGCTTCTTGTTCAAGTTCATAGAAAACTTTATCTGAACCGATGTGCCACTTCAGCTCTAATCTTACCCTTCGCTCCAACTGAGCAAATCTCATCTGTGCTTCTTCCTTGTTCATTCCCATTTCTGGATTTGTAGTTATTGTATTTCTTACTAAAAATACCTTCTTTCTATGAATCTAAACCTAATATTTCATGTTCATCTAATGGTATAGCTTCTCAAGAAAATTTTCTTAATTCACTCCACTTAACACTAATCTTTCACTTAATTTCATCTGTCCCTATTATTTTATTATGTGGCCTATTACCATTCGCTTGATTGATATGGGCTGGTCTCATCCTCCAATTTATTCATGGAGCCTAGTATAATATTTTCTCCACCAAATTATAGCCTCCTTGGGGGTAAAAGAAAGACCATGAATCTATAAACAAACAAACAGTAAAACAATTGATCCTAATGCTTTGTATAATATTCTCTCACATTTAATCCTTGAAGAAAGTTATCATCCGTTGATATCCTTCCAGAGTTCTTGGGCAATATACATAACCGTAATATTTGTACCCCCATAATATGCTGAAATAAAAAAAAAAAGAATGAGTTGGAAAAGTTGCTGTTTCTAATCTTTCCTAGGTGGCTGTGGAAATCATTAGTGCACTAAGTATTTCTGGCTTTTCTCCTTCTAGGCACATAAAGGGATTACCCTTCTCAACCCCATTCGAAATTAACATGGCCATGTGATTTGCTTTCATCAATTAATGTGATCAGGAGTGACAAATATCCCTTCTAGGGTGAAACTTTAATAGTCTGTGCACTATTTGCCATTTTACTTTTTCCTTGCTGCAGTAATTGTGGAAGAATGAAGGTAGAACCCCCTTCTCAGGCAGGGTACTTAAATGAGGATAACATAGAGTGGAGTCCCCAGCTAACTTATGATGGACATGTAAGAGGAGTAACAAACAAATTTATCTTATTTTAAATCACCAAGGTTTATTATTGCAGCATAGCCTAGCCCAGCCTAACGTAATTATTGTCAAGACTGGATTCAGTATGCCAATATGTGAGAAGACTGAAAAACAGAATGACTGGCTAAATTAAAGCACCTTCAAATATGATGCAGAAGCATATTAAGATGACCCATTTTGTTTCTTAAAGTGGTGAGTGAAGAACCAAGCTCAATAGATCCTTCAAACATCTCACTGAGTTGTTCACAATTACGTTTCTTTCTCCTTTTCGGTATCCATCGTCTCTTTATACTCAGAACATTATTATGAAATTTTGAAATTTTATACCGATCACAGATTCTACTAAAATCTTAACCACCAAAAATCTTAGTGGTGGATTTCTATAACATTTATGTATAATATTTCTGATAAAATATTAAAATATCATTTGTGTCCTCATAGGTGCAGCTGCAAAATCATATACATATTTTTGGCTTTATTTTGGTGTTGGTATGTTGAGGGAATAAAGATATCACAGATCTGTCTTTATATTTTAATAATCTATTTTAAAATTTTTTTATTTTAGAATATTATGGGGGTACAAATGTTTAGGTTACATATATTACCTTTGCCCCACCCAAGTCAGAGCTACAAATGTGTCCATCTCCCAGACAGTGCTCACTGCACCCATTGGATGTGAATATACTCATCCCCTCCTCTTTCCTCCCACCTGCCCGACACCTGATAAATGTTATTACTATATGTGCACATAAGTGTTGATCAGTTAATACCAATTTGATGGTGAGTACATGTGGTGTTTGTTTTTCCATTCTTGGGATACTTCACTTGGTAGAATGGAGTGGCTTTTACCTAGTTATGACATAAATACATGTTGTATATATTTGTGTTTGTTTCAAAAAAGGAATATATATCTAAAATTTCAAATATGAAATATGAGAACCTGAGTATGCTTATTTTTTACTTTTATTCTTTTTTATACATCAATATGACAATAGATACATTCCCCTATGACTACATTTTCCACCACTTATAAGTACTATATAGTTATGAATAATGATATGATTAAAAAGCATAATGAAAGAATGACACAACTGTTTTTTTAATTTCTCATTCTTAAAGACTCATTGCAATATTTCCTGCTCCATATTAAGTTTGAGAGCTTCTGAGAAGTATTCTTAGAATTCCAATCTTTTGGAAAGAATAATGATTCAATTAGAATTTTTTTAATCCTGATGATTACTTTATGATAATGATCTTACATGGCTAAGATGTTGCACTTATCTTGCACTTAGATGCAGCATTTTATTTTAGCAAATTCCAAGAACCATTCATGACTTTATTATTGTACCTGATTTTTGCAACTTCTTTATCTAAGAACCTCTTCATTCTTAGTTGAAATGGGAAAGGTATTTGAGAGAGTACAGTAATACCAGTACCAGCTGAAAAACAAAACAAAATGAGAAATATCAGAACCATTTGAAAGCAATCTAGAAATCCTCATTTGTAGTCTTAAGTAGTTCATCTTAGAACTGGTTCAGAAACCAGTCTTTCAGAAGTCTCTTGCAGTTCTCTTAAGGATTGGAGAAATTGAATTTTTAGTAACATATATGATATTAAGGCATTATCTTCCTCCCACAATAGAAGAAGGGAACTAATATGTATTACCATCACCATTTCTAACAATGTCTAGCTAGCTAAAGACTGAGACTAGCCCAATTTCCGGTGTCTTCACTCATTTGAATGATAAGGCATGAAAAGAAATGGCATTGAAAATTAACTGTTTATTAGAGTTATTAGACAAAAAATATTTATATTGTAAAACTTTAATTATTTTTTCTTTTGCCATCCCCATATAAAGTATTAAATTTATCAATGACTATTCAACCAATATTTATTCAACCCTGACTATGTTAGGGAAATGAAACCCATGGCATTGCATGGAAATAGAAGGCAGGTGCTATGGTTTGAATGTCCCCTCCAAAATTCAAGTTAAAATTTAATTGCCATTGTGACAGTAATAAGAGGTAGGACCTTTAAGAAGTGATTAGGCATTATTGCAAGAGTGCATTAGTTATCACTGGAGTGGGTTAGTTATCTCAGGAGTGGATTCCTGATAAAAAGGATGAGTTCTGCCCCTTCCTGCTTGCTCTTGGCTCTCACACTTATTGCCCTTCTTCTTTCCACCATGGGATGAAGCAGCAAGAAGACACTCACCAGATGCAAAGCAGATTCTAGCACCATGCCTTTGGACTTCCCAGCCTCCAGAACCATGACCCAAATAAATTCCTTTTCTTTATAAATTAACCAGTCAGTAATATTCTGTTACAACAACACAAAAGAGAGTAAGATGGTAGGTGAGGGTATATATCATAGGAGTGGCACAAAGAATGATGGCTCTCTCAAGGAAGTTACCAGTTATGGGGGCCAGAGAAAGCTTAGTGGAAAAGGTAAGCTTCAAACTAAGCCTTAAAGAAATAGGTGACATTTCAGTTAGTATAAATGAGAGTAATGAAACAAAGGTAAAAATTTAGGAGGGAAATATAGGTAGCAAGAAAATGAGTATACTGTAGTAAAGACCACTTAGGAAAAACAGAAGTATGGAAATATCAAACAGAGTCTGATGGATTAAAAAATTAAAAAATAAAGAAATATGGAAATAAGATGTTTATAGTTAGCAGGATATGGTAGAGTTTTAGTTATTGATGGTGGTGATGGTGTGTGTGTGTGTGTGTGTGTGTGTGTGTATGTGTGTAGGTATAGTGAAGATGTTCTCCTTTGAGAGACATGAATCAACTTCACAGAAGAAGCAGAAAGGTATGGTATGAGGAGTTAAGCCTTGAAAATTAAAAACACTCTTCCTTTGAGAGAGAAACTATCCTACTTTACCAAGAAAGAACATCTGACCAGGTCACAATATCTATTGTGTGCTTTCTTACTTTACCTCTCCTCCACCTAAAGCATGGCAGCCTTCTAGATCTATTTTTTCATTAATACATATTTTCATTTTAACATTTATTGAACACCTACTATATGCCAGGAATGGTCGTGGGTGTGGTGGGTAGAAAGATCAATCAGCTACATCATGATTGGCACAGTGTTGCCTAGTATAATGCCGAGCATATGATTGATAATCCATAAAAGTTTGCTACTTTAAAGTAAAGGGAAAATTAGAAATCACAAACCAGTTATCTGTAAATTTCTCAGCAAAGTAGGATGGTTATTATCTAGTGAGAATAGAAAGGGTAAGTAGTGAATTAGATGTGTGAGCAGAGAGAGATCTGAAGCACCTGCTAAGGGAAGTGTGCTGGAGAATATATAGGAGATAAATATTAAGATTGTCAAGCAGCAATGAGAGCCCAGTCAGAGTAGAATAGATTGATTTTGTAGTAGACCAGGGGTACACATGGTAGTATGATTTTCTCCAAGAATACTATTTTAACAAAATTCTCTGTGGTATAGGATAAGGATCAAGGGAAACACATAGGTTAGGTGGTGATTGAAGGTGAGAGTTTGCTTGAAGAAAAGCTAGGGATTTAATAAATGCAAAGTAGAGTTTTATATTTTTCTAAATGCAAGCCCTCTCTCCCCCAAATAATTTGGTGTTACATGATATTTCCTTTATATTGTTAATCCATAGAAATAAATTACTGCCTTCTAAACTGTTCTATTCTACAATAGCATTTCAACATGACTTCTGAAATAGTTGTACCATTAGTAAACCTGTTTTAGAACTCTTTTATTTTTATCAGAATGTCCACAGAAGTGTCTTCTTGTGATAAAAGCTTTATCCTAAACTTTCATAAACCTATACAAAAATGAAATACAAGATGTTTTAAAATAAATATTAAAGTATTAAATAATATTTATTTCTTCTGTTGTGAGATTTTGGAAATTCCATGCTATAAACACTATAAATTCTTTTTGAATAAATGAGACACTTTTCGAGGACATTAAATCTACACAAATTAAAAAAGAGCCTCCACTGATTTAGCTACTATCATTTTCATTTATGCTGTTTGTCATCTAGTCAGAATTTAGAATTTACATATTCCATGTATCTGCATATTGTGTCTGCATATTTGAAATTACTTTAAGAAAATATGGCAAAATGGCATTAGCTTATTCAAAAATGATGTGATTGAATACATCACAATTCTAAAACTCTTTATGGTAGAATTAGTATCTTTTATTTTAACCAATTTTCTGACACCTGGATTTTCCTCAGATTAGACAGATTCCTAGTTTTAGATGGCAAGAAGCTGATTGACTCTGTTTTCAATTTCTCTCTCTTAGGAAGCCAGGTAGGTGGTCAACATAAGCTGTCATCTGGAAAATACCATTCAAGAGGGTAAGAATTCAAGCTCTTCAAGCATAAGGAGGATCTTTTCCTTTGGGAACCCTAAATTTCCCAGGACAGGACTGGACTCACACCAAATACTCAAATACTTGGGTGACTAGACTCCATACAACCCAAGGGTGAATCTGTATCTGACTTGTTCACAGTGGAATCTCCACTGTTTACCAAAGCATCAGACACATAATTAACGTTGAGGAAGAAGGAAGCCAAAAGACCAAAGATAGTTAGCTTCAGTTCTAAGTAACAAACATTCACTTAGGTAGTATATTTTGAAAGGGTCAGGCACCGAACAAAACATCTGCATTTTAACAACTGTCTTAATAATAGCACATGTTATTAAACACCAAAGAACTTGTGAAACTACTCACATTAAAAAAAATTTAGAAAATTGCATTCAAATTATAGGTAATTTACATATGAAATCACTTGCAGTTAACATGTTGCTTAATAGGCATACATTTGTTTGTGTAAATTTTGGTATTTTCTTTGCCCATGATTCAACTAACTCACCTTTTTGAGAAGGTTGCTGTAAAACTATATTTTAAATCTCAATAGTTGTTTTGGGGAGGGGGGAGCATGGTGGTGATGCTGCTGCTGCCTGGGTATAAGGAAAGGAGGTAAAACCAGCCTAAAGGGTTTGTTTATTATCATCACTGCAATAGTTCAAAATAATAACAAAGCAGATAATACAGTTTATTATCTTCAGGGAGATTTTCCAAGTGTTTTGGAAACCCATTTGTATTGACAAAAATAAATTAGATAAAATTGACCAAAAAGAGAGCTCTCCATATGAGTCCAAAAGATGAATTATATTGCTCTTCAGTTATTCATTATAAAAATAATTTACCTTAGTATTCCAGTTTATAGTTTACAACATGCTTTCACATACTCTATCTCAATTGGTTTGAACAACTTGTAAGTTAAGTTATGGAGATAATAATAGCCCACTGACTTTTTTTCTATTTCCTTGATTATTCAAGCAATTCATAGTTATCAGGGAAAATGTAAATACAGGGAAATATACAGAAAAAAATCATTCTAAACCAACCATAGTTAATATTTTCTTTCAGTCTTTTTTTCTATGCACTGTTATTATATTTGAGATAACAGTCTATGTACAGTTTATTATTCACCTTTTTCTTTTGACATTGTAACAAGCATGTTCCCATTTTGTTTGCATCTTCAAATATCATTTAAATAACTGTATAAGATATTTCTAGTTTTTAAACATGCATAAGTAGAAAGATATTTTGGCTATCTTTATGCTCAAAACATTTTTGTATGTTTCAGAATACTTTTTTAGGATAAATTATAAGATTACATTTACCAAATACTAGAATCAACCATGGGATCAGAAAAGACTTTATGTAGTCAATCTTATTGCCTTTGAGAATAATTCTACTTTGGCCTCCCTTAGAAATCTATAGAAAAATTTCCTTCCATCTTCCTTAAACGTTAAAGACAGAAACCCTCAAATCACAGTTTGTATTTTCTCTTCTCATTACATTCTCCAGTAAAGAAAGAAAACACCCAGTTGTTATCTTGGTATAAAAAAAATTTAAATAATATAATCAATTTTTATTATCACTCTCTTATTCAAAATAATGTTATTTTCTTCAATCTTTCTCCATTTTTTAAAAAAATTTAGTTTCAATTATTATAGGTACATAATAATTGTATACCTTTATAGGGTACATGTGAAGTTTTGATATAGGCATACAATGTGAATTAATCGAATCAGCATAATTGGAGTATTCATCACCTCAGGCATTTAACATTTATTTGTGGTAGGAACATTCTAATTCTACTCTTTTAGTTATTTTAAAGTATACCCTAGCTTATTGTTGATTTTAGTCACTTCATTGTGCTATCAAATATTGCTCATTCTATCTAACTATATTTTTGCACCCATTAACCATCCTCACTTTATCCCTGCGCCATCCCCTCGCCCGCCCCACTACCCTTCCCAGCCTCTGACAGCCATCATTCTACTCTCTGTCTCCATGAGATCAATTGTTTTTAATATTTAGCTCGAGGCCAGGTACAGTGGCTCTTGTCTGTAATCTTAGCACTCTGGGAGGCTGAGGCGGGAGGATTGATTGAGCTCAGGAGTTCGAGACTAGCCTGAACAAGAGTGAGACCACGTCTCTGCTAAAAATAGAAAAATTAGCCAGATGTGGAGGCATGTCCCTGTAGTCCCACCTACTCAGGAGGCTGAAGCAGGATGATC
>CAUYPO010015429.1:0-12291 GCA_963574435.1 Cheirogaleus major
CTGACTCGCAGCTGAGTCATTTCTGTCTCCCTCACAATGTCTCCATAGGGCCAGCCCTGAGAAACTTTTGGGGAATTCCTGCATTTCCCTCCTAGGCAATCAAAATACTGACCCCCATGGGGGAAAATGTATGTGAAGGGGACTTCTTGGACCCCTTCCCTATCACTAGAATAGCTTCCACAAAACAGGCGCTCATGATGGACCCCCAGAGAGGGTGGGGTGCCCCTCAGGGAACAGGGAAAGTGAGACTTGTGGTGGACCCAATACATCCAAAAAGGCTCCAGAACTAGACAATCTGGGGTACATGTATGTCCCCACCACTTAATTGCACTATGATCCTTAGCACAAAGCCTCTGTCAGTTTGCTACTCACTTCCTAGGAGAGTGGTGAGGCAATCAACATCAAACACTCAATGCCGCACCTGGAGGCCCACAGTAGGGAAACCTTTCCTTCCTTCCCCAATCTGGGGGCGGGGGCGGGGAGAGGAGCAGTGGAAAGGTGCCCCCCAGCCCCACCCTCGCACAGAGCACGCCACACACTGCCGCCACCCGGGTGCAGGTACAGTTTATTCTTCACAACAGAGAAATACAAAGAGCAGAGGGTTTGTAATTCCTTTGTTTCTTGCCCCCTTTAGTGTTTTCCCCCCACATTTGATTATTTCGCTCCCCACCCCCTTTTTTAAATAGAATGCAAACTTCTTTCCTGAAGTGTCTGAGGGGCACCTGCCCTCACCTCCCTGCCACCAAGATGCAGACTGAGAAGCCAACAGACTGTTTTCTCTTTTTTAATAAGGTAACTAGTTCTAAATATGGTGGCCTGGAGGTCCCATAGAAAAAAGCAAAGGGGTGTTAACAGTATGTATAACAGCGTATTTACAGGGTAGTAACATGCGGACAAAAAGCTACAATACTGAGTTTATCAGACGACGCAAGTCAAACAAAGGGGTTGGGTTGGGGCCAGAGAACCCCATGGGAAAAGAAACCCCAGGAAACGTTAAACTGGTAAATCAATGGCGAGTTAAGGCTTAAAAAGTGTATAAAAATAACACAGTTAATATTCAAAACGGAACTCCAGATACAGAATATATAGATGAGTTTCTGTCTAGTTTTCTTTTTTTCCCGGGGGGACGTGGGGGGCTTCTCCGGGCTCTGTACATGGTTCCTATATACACGGACACGCATGGCTTTCAGATTGGGGTGTGCCGTGGGGGCTGGGGACAGGGTCTGCTCCTGGGACCCGCCTCCCCGAGGATCCCTTCCCTGCTGAGGGGCCTAGGGCCTGGGTTGGGGATTCCCCCTCCATGGCAGGGAAGACAAATGACCCCTCCCTGGGCACTGCCCCCATCTGGAGGAAATTCTGGAGGGGGGTCCCAGGCCCAGGCCCACTCCCTCCCCATCCCCCTGCCCACAGTCTGGGATGGCGGGAGAGGTAGCCTATAGGTTTCCTGGCCAGCACCGAGGTAGACTGGGGTGGTCTTCAGGGCAGCGAGGGAGGGCCAGGTCTTACCCAGCCCGCCCCCACCCCATTTCCCTGGGCCCGCCACCCAGCCCATCACTGCACCCTTTGGTCCTGCGGATCTCCCGGCCCCTCTCTGGTTTCCGCCTCCGGAAGCCTGGACAGCCCCGGCGGCTTCCGCATCCCTCTGCTCGGCGGTGCCCAGGGCACAGCTCGAGAGGGACGAGCGGGGCACCCAGGGGCGAAGGGCGCACTCCAGCGACCTCCTGCCCCTCTCACCTCGTGGTCCCCTTTGCAGTCCAGAAACCCAGGCCTGAGCCTTCCCTCAAGACCTGAGGCCACGGCAAGAGAAGGTTCCACGCTGCCCTGTGGTTCTCCGCGTCCATCTGTCCGATTCTTTTAATTTCTCGGTCTTAGCAGCACCAACTTCCTGGCCAATAAATATCTTTTTTGTTATTTCCAAAACAAACTTAAAAAAAAAAAAAAAAACAAAAACAAAAAACAGTGAAGCAAGTGAAGGGTGGGGAACAAAAAGAAAACCCAACAGAGAGGTTCAAAGTGCTCTGAGATCGTCTTTGGATGCTACCAAAACAGTCCAGAATCTTGCAGTTGGCCTGGCCGCCCCCGGAGCTGGACCAGGCAGGGCTTCTGCGGACCAAGCTTTCTGGAAGGTTGGGAAGGTCGTGAGAGAGCCTGGCGGTTCCTGGAGGGCCCCTGGCGGGAGTCAGGGCCTGGTGCTGCCTGGGTCTGTGTCTGCCAGTGGGCCGGGCGGGGCGGCGCCTCCCGTGGGCTCAGATGAGAGAGATTCGCACCGGGATGCCCGGGGACTCCGTCCTCTGGGGCGAGTGATGGCTCACCAGGTGCTCCACCACCGTGTGTTTGGACATGTGCTTCATCAGGTAGGTCTCCTGCGGGCGGGGCGAGATAAGAACACGGAACCGCTGGTAAGGGAGGCAGGGGAGGCCGCGGTTCCCACAAGCGGCCACTAGAGGGCTCCTTGGTCAGTGCGCCAGCTGGTGGTGGGTGGCCACGGCTTTGGGGGTCAGATGGGCACCCGGCATTGGTTCTAGCGCTACTGTGGGGGTGAGTGCTGGCCCTTGCCAGAGTACAAGCCTAGAGGGCTGTGTGGGGAGCCAGCAAGCACAGCTCACCCCTCAGCAGCGCCACCTGTGGCTGCCCAGGGCCGGGGCCCCCAGCCCTCTACCAGCTGGCTTTGGCGGGGTGCACCAGCTGCCCCTCAGCCCTGCCTGCTGCTGGGTCAACACCGCGCCCACCTCTGCCTGGCGACCCCAGCAAGAGCGAGGCAGCAGGCCTGGGTTTGAGCCTAGTTCTGCCATTTCTTAGCGGTGGGAAATTGGACAACTCAGCTTGTCTCTCCGAGCCTCAGTTTCCTCCTCTGTAAGCAGGGATGGGGGTGGGACAACCTCAAAGGCTGCCATGGTGACACAGATACAGCCCTTAGCATGCAGCAAGGGTTGAGGGGACCACGCCTTCCCCAGTCTGGCCTCTGTGCACCCCCCACCATCCTCCTCGGGGCAGAAGCCAGTCCTAAGCCCCCCACTGGCTCTGCCGGGTGTGACCTGAGGCACCAGGACTGGGTGGGCAAGGTGGCCCAGGGCTTACTGCTGGCCCAGAGGACCTCACACTAAGCCACATCCTTCCAACGGCCTTTGCCAGGAACAGAGGCGGTACTCCAGGCCCCAACTGCCACTCCTTGGCCTCAGACCCCAACATGCTCAGAAGCCAGCAGAGGAAGTCCCTAAATGTGGTGGCAATGTGTGTTAAACAATACCAGAGGGAAGAAGTTAGCAAATGCCAAGCTAGGAAACTATTCTACAGTGAATAAAGAGCAAAGGGAAAAAAGGAGAGGAGGGGCCCTCCAGATGAAAAGGTATACTGACCCAGGACAATGTAGGAACCTTATTTGCATCTTGACTAAAAACTAATATTGTAAATAAACAAAACCATGGCATTCATGAGACAAATGAAAACGTCAGTGCTGAATGAGCGTTTGATGACGATGAGGACCTCGGTTAATTACTTTTAGGTATTCTAAAGGTATTGTGCAGATGCTCAAAAAAGGAGTCTCTATCTTTAAAGACACAAACTGAAATTTGTACAAATAAAACAATATGATATCTGGGTTTTGCTTGAAAAAACAGGGGTATGGATGAGGCAGGAGTGGCTGGTGGCGTAGGGGCCATAGAGAACTTGAGCCTAGGAGAAAAGCAAGGCCTGACTGGAGATCAGCCAGCCCAGTGGGGTCTCCCCCACCCACTTGGGGCCCTCGTCCCTGCAGGTTCTGTCCTCAGCCTCTCGAACCTCTTCTGCCCCCTGAACTCCAGGGAAGAATAAATGTCACAGACTCAGCACTTAGCAAGCAGCAGCCCTGGTGGCACCTGACAAGTGCTGCTGACTACCCTGCCTACAATCCATGCGCCGCCTCTGGCCAATGACCTCTCAAAATCACCCTCCCCTCTAGGCACAGTGGCTTGTGCTTGCAGCCCCTCTACTCTGGAGGTTGCAGTGGGAGGATCACTTGAGCCCAGGAGTTTGCATCCAGCCTGGGCAACATAGCGAGATCCCATCTCTAAAACAAAAACCAAAGGTCCCCTCCCAATGGCTTCCCATTCCACCTGGAAAAATATCCAAACTCTCGAACAGGGCCCCCAAGGGCCCACAGGACCTAATTTTCCTTCAGTTCTTGTAATACACCAAGTTTGTTCCACCTCAAGGTGTTTGTACTCATTGTTCCCTGCATGGAAGGTTCTTTCCTCTCTTCCCCCCCAACCCCATCTAACCATCCTTCAAGGCTTCGGCTGCAAGGTCCTTCCCCAGGTGGCCTCTCTGGACCTACTTCCCAACTCCTCTGTCCTCCCTGCTGCTGTCTTTCAAAGCATACTCTTCCTTTAGAGCAGTGCTTCTCAGTTGAGGCAATTTTGTCCCCCAGGGACATCTAGCAAGTCTGGAGACATTTTTGGTTGTCACAACTTGGGGAGGGGGTTGCTACTGGCACCTCACGGATGATGCTTAACATCCTCCCCGGCACAGGAGAGTGCCCTGCGACAAAAAGTGATCCCGCCCAGACGCTGATACGGAGTAGGGTTGGGAACTCTGCTTTAAAGCAATTACCACAATTTCCACTAAATATTTATTGTGTGGTCACTTGTTTCATACCTGTCTCTAACAGTAGTCTCTAACCTCCCTAGGGGCAAAAAAATATGTCTGTCTGGTTCATCCTGATTCCCGAGTGCTGGGCACAAGCATTTAGCAAACACCGAGTGAATAAATCGTACAAGCTCAGGCTGGTTAGCCACTGTTCCACCAGCCAACAGCCCTATGAGTTAATCTATTTTACAGATGAGGAAATTGAGGCTCAGTGACCTTTATGTTGGGAACAGGGGTTGTGTCAACCAGAATATTTGATTAGCCGGAAGAACACACACAAGTGACTCACCTGGGTGCCAAAAGGCCCTTGTTTGGGAAAATCCCCACCCAGGGACAAGGGGCTGGATGCTATTTCCAGTGCAATTCAGGCCTTTCTGGAAATGAGGTGGCTCTGGGCCAAGTCACTGTGCCACCGTGTGGCCACGATGGGGGCTGCAGCTTCCCCAGGAGCAGGAAGGCCCTTCTCTCTCCCCTCCCGGGCTGTAGGTGGAAGGCCCCCCACCCCTGCTTTGAGTATCCCAGAACGCAGGCTACAGTCAGGCAGGAGACCGGGGGCTGGGCCAGGGGCAGGGCCAGGGACAGCTGGAAACAGAAGTGGGAAGCAGAGGCCCTGGCTCTGAGATTCCCTGTGATCTTGGGGAATCACTTCCCCTGTCTGGGCCTCAGTTTCTTTGTCTGGAAAATGGGAAGAATCAGTACAGATCTGAGGAGGCCACATGAGGCCCAGGAAGAGGAAGCAGCTCTCCTGCTCTCTGGGCCACAGGCGCAGGCGGCTGGCACTCACCGAGGTGTAGGCCCGCCCACACATGCTGCAGCAGTAAGCCTTGGCGTGCTTGATGGCGTGGGCTGAGAGGTGGATCTGCAGGGAGGCGGAGTCCGAGTAGGCCCGGTAGCAGTTGGGACACTTGTAGGGCTTGTCCTTGTTGTGCTGGCGCTGGTGAGACTGCAGGGAGCACAGCAGGGTCACAAGATGAGACGGGCAGGTCGCCCCAGCCCCACCCCCTTGTCATGCTCACAGGGAGGGAGGCAGCCGTACACCTGGTGGGCAGGAGGAAGCACTCACCTGGAGGTTGGAGAGCTGAGTGAAAGCCTTTTCGCAGCCAGGATGTGGGCACTTGTAGGGTCTGTCGCCTGTGTGGATTCTGCAATGGGCAGCCCAGTGAGGGGGAAGTCCCTGACACATACCCCGGACCACTCCAGCCCCCCGGCCCTTGGCTGGCCTGGGACATACCTCTGGCCCCCAGGTTTCTGGGTCCCCGGTCTACCGACTCTCCCTAGTGGCCAGTGGTGAGCCCCAGGCAAGAGTTGGGAACTTCGAAGGCCACCATCTCCCCCTTCCTTCTCTGGCCTCCACTGCTAGTCTGACCAGAGCCTCCCCACTCCCCAGAGGTCCCCGCTGCCCCTCACCCGCCACCAGCACCCACTCAGAGACCCAGTCTAGGCCTCTGGCTAATCGTAGGGGGCCTGCTTTGATTGCATTCTTCTAAAAACTCCGCCGATAGGCCACCCATTGGAAAGAATATAAAGTCACACCTTTGTCGGGACCTTTCCTGCCTGCCCCACCTCCTTCCCTAAGAAGGAGACATCTCCCCCTCGCTGGCTCAGTCCCCTGTCCATGAGTAACTGAGAGAATGCAGGACAGCATTGCCCTGAAGCTCGGCCCCTCTGTGTCCTTCCTGGAACCCCTCTGTCCCCCGATTCCTGAGTTCTCGTCCTGGCTCTACTATTTACTAGGCAGGTGATCTTGGGCAAATCACTGTGCCTCAGTTTCCTCATCTGCAAAATGGCCATAAAAATATGCTCCCTACCTCACTGGACTTTGTGATGATTATATCTGATAACACGTGTAGGGGGCTTAGCCTAGAGTTGGCACAAAGTCAGCACTCAGCAAACGTTTGCCAGTGTTACTATTATTCATCCATTTGACATTTATCACAATGGGCACCCACGTGCCAGGCACTGTGCTAGCTACCTAGAATGCACCAGTGAACAAAACAGACAAAAACCACTGCCTGGTGGAAACACACAAGCATGAAATAAGTAAATAAAGCATACGTAGAAGGTGACAAATGCCAGGAGGAAAACAGAACAAGGAGAGGGGGACTGTGAGTGCCAGGGGCGGGAGGGGTGCGGTTTTAAAAAGGGTAGCCGGGGGAGGGCCCCGTGAAGAACGTCACATTGGGCAACGGTGCTTGTCCAGCAGCCCAGGTGAGGACGCAGTGGCCTGAGAGATGAGGTCTGCACGTGGCTCTGCAGCTCAGAGCCTGGTGCCCACGGATGGCGGCCCTCACTGCTGTCCACACTCAGGCCCCGGCCCTGTCCCCCGGGCTTGCCTTGAATCACCTGCTCTGGCAAATCCCCTGTGCCAAGCAGGTGGGCAGTGACCTGCTGGCTGGGCCTGCACCTCGTTTGCCTAATGTGCTGAGGAGCATTAAGTGGAGGCAAAATCCAGATCCGGCCACATGGTGTCTGCCCCGGCCCATCTCACCCACTGGGTTTGCTCCGCCCATCAACAGACCCATCAAGCAAACTAAGGCCCCACAGGCAGGCCCAGTGCTGGACTTAGGGACATGGTGCTGATTAAAAACACTCCCTGCTGTCAATAAGCCCATGACATTGGCGCCATTGTAAACACTGCCAGAGCCCCAGTTCCTTAGTGTGCCCTGCAAGGCCTTCGTCAGGTGGTCCAGCCTCACCTCCCTGCTCGTATGCACCCTAGGAACTATTTCTTTCTCTTTTTTTTTCTTTTTACTTTTTTGAGACAGGGTCTTGCTCTGTCGCCCAGGCTGGAGTGCAGCAGCACAATCATAGCTCACTGTAGCACTGAACTCCTAAGCTCAAGTGATCCTCCTGCCTCAGCCTCCTAAGTAGCTAGGATTACAGGAGCACACCACGACGCCTGGCTAATTTTTTTAATTTTTTGTAGAGATGGGTTCTCACTGTGTTGCCCAGGCTGGTCTCAAACTCCTGTCCTCAAGCAATCCTCCTGCCTCAGCCTCCCAAGGTACTAGGATTACAGGCGTGAGCCACCATGCCTGGCCACATCTGGCATCCATGTCTGACAATTCTCCCCCCACACCTTTGCCCTGGCGGTGCACCTCTGCCTGCCAACTGTCAGCTCCCTCCTTTCTGACCCATCAGCGAGCAGGGCCCTGAGGAGCCTCCCCTGGGCCTGCTGCCCCCCAAGGCTCCCAGAGCCTCTGCACATGACAGCTCCTCATCACAGTGCGGCCCCCATTGGACCCCCATGGCCCCCCCCACATCTGTCTCCTCTGCTGGATGGGAAATCCTCAGTGCAGGGACAGGTGCCAATCTCAGAAGCAAGGCCCAGGGTCCGGCCCCCAGACTATACCTAGCTGTGCCAAGAGAAGCTGGGCTGATCCATTCTGAGAACTCTGATTGTACCTGTACATTTTGGGTGCCACATGTTTGGGGACATTATCTCAGGCTACTGCACTCTGTCTCTACATTGACGCCTCAAGGGTCATGTGGACCAACTCCACCTGGTGCCAACATCCTCTCCATTTCATTTGTCCTCACTCCCCTCCAGGGTGGCAGAGAGGTCTAAGGGTCCCCAGGACACATGATGCCTTTGTTTTAAACTCCACAAGTGGCTGGGCATGGTACCTCACACCTGTAATCCCAGCACCTTGGGAGGCCAAGGCAGGAGGATCACTTGAGGCCAGGAGTTCAAGACCAGCCTGGGCAACATAGTGAGATCTTAAAAAAAAAAAATTTGCCGGGGAGGGTGGTGGTGCGTGCCACTTGGGAGGCTGAGGCATGAGGATCACTTGAGCCTATGAGTTTGAGGTTGCAGTGAGCTATGATTGTGCCACTGTACCCCAGCCTGGGCAACAGAGCAAGACCTTGTCTCTAAAAAAACCAAAATAAAACCAAAAAGCACCCACAACACCCACCTCCTGGATCCTCTGCTCAAGACACTCCTCACCCCTGCCGGAAGCCAAGCCCCACAGGCCTCACCGCCTCTTCTGGCACTCTGAGCTCCTTCCTACCTCCAATCCTTTGTCCAGGCTGTTCCCTCCACCAGCCACATTTGTCCCTCAGCTAATACCTGGCTAAAACTCACATTGCTGTTCTCAGTATAAAAGCCCCTTCATCAGGGCAGCCTTCCCTGATCCCCCAGGCTAAGTTGGGCCCCCTGCAGCCCAGCCCCCAAGCACCAAAGACACCCCCTTCCCAGAGGCCTGTGCACGGGTACTTATTTTGTCAATGTCTGGTCACGTTTTCTTGGCTGCCTCATTGAGAGCAAGAACTCCCTCGGGCTCATTCACCACCCGCACCCCAGTCAGTGTCTGGCACAGGCTCAGCACAGAGGGGAACCCCTGAATAGCTGTGGATTGAGTGAAGGAAAGTGAGTTCTTTCTCTCTGAAGTGGGTCATTGACAACAGAAATACGCTCTACATAATCAACAACTTCCATTCCTGAGGTGTATTTCATGAGTGTTTGTTGACTGACTAATGGACAGTTCTCTAGGCACTTCAGGTCCTTCCTCAGGGACACAGCCAAACCCTCTTGACCAGCAAGCTGCCCCTCCGGCCTCCTCCAATTCAAGCGCCTCCTCCCTGGTCTCCCAGCCTCGGCCTCTGCCTGTCCGGCCCCACCCGTGGCAGTAGCTGCAGGGGTCTGACCTTGTCACAGCCCTGCTTGGCAGCCCCCACTGACTCCCTCTTTTCCAGGACAGAGCCCAAACCCCGTTCCCAGCTTTCAAGGCCCTTCACATTCTGGCCTCAGTTTCTAAGCCTCTTCCTCTGCCACTGGGCTCCCCAGCGGGTCATATTACCAACCTCTCCCAACACATGCAGCCCCCCAGCAAGCCTCTGGGCCTGTACTCACGCTGCCTCCACTGCCAGGAATGCCCTCCCCCCTCTGACCGACCCAGATGACCCACCCCAACGTCATCTCCTACTCCCTTCTCACGGAAGTTTCCGCATCCACCGGCCTCCCAGCCTCTGACCACTCATTTTTCCCTGTGCGTGGCATCCGGCGCTGGGCTGGCTCAGAAAGAGCTTCAGGGAGCAACTGCTGGATGAAACTGAATAAGCTACCAGTTCTCACTGGCCACCAAGCTCTTGTCTTCAGCCCAAGCCCTCTATTCTAACGCCAGCATCCTTCCTTTGTAGGGTATCTTCCCACTAGGGAGACACCTGGACCAGCCTCCCACATCATGGTAATGGGAGGCTCACCCTGATTCCAGATGGTCACTCTTCCTTGGACAGTGCACAGAAGCTGAGCTGAAGCCGGCGCCCCTGGACTGCCCCAGTCCCACCCCAGGGGCTCCAAAGACCCCCTCTGCTCTGTTGCCTGGCACCTCCGCCCCACATGAGCGCCTGTCGCAGCCTGACTCCCCGGCCACTCCTTCTGCCTGAGCACACGCTGCTCCCTGGCGCACTGCGCTTGAACCTCACTTCTGCCACCTCTTAGCTGGGTGACCCTGGGCAAGAGACTTTGCCTCCCTCAGCCCCAGTTCCTTGTCTCTAAAATGGGGATAATAATAAAGATTGTAAGAATTGTAAGGATTAAGTAACTTCATATAAAGGGTGTTCATAAAATACTTCTGCAGGGTTAGTTTTTAATACATTAATTTCTATTGAAGATAAATCATTTATGACAAAGAGGGAATTTATTCAACGTTTAAATAAAATTATTAAGGATTCATTAATTAACACTTTTCTTTTTCTTTTTTCTTTTTTTTTGAGACAGTCTCACTCTGTTGCCCAGGCTAGAGTGCTGTGGAATCAGCCTAGCTCACAGCAACCTCAAACTCCTGGGCTCAAGCAATCCTCCTGCCTCAGCCTCCCGAGTAGCTGGGACTACAGGCACGTGCAACCATACCCAGCTAATTTTTTTCTATATATTTTTAGTTGGCCAATTAATTTGTTTCTATTTTTAGTAGAGACGGGGTCTCACTCTTGCTCAGGCTGGTCTCGAACTCCTGAGCTCAAATGATCTGCCCACCTCGGCTTCCCAGAGTGCTAGGATGACAGGCGTGAGCCACCGCGCCCGGCCAAACACTTTCCTCTCTCAGGTATTAAGCTGCGTGTTATACTGAATGGGTTCAGTTGTGTTGTGCTTTGTTTTTATTTTTTTATTTTCTTTTCCGCCCCTCACAGCCCTCCCACCCCATGTTGTGCTTTGTAACCAAAACGATGGCAGAGACAGTGAAGGTTAAACATTCCTTGAGATGATTCCCCATTTTGAAATTCCTGATCTCTTACGAAGAAATATAAATTCGCACCGTATGAGGACCTTTGGACACCTTGTACGGTAAAGCGCTCTGTGCAGGGCCAGGCACATGGGAACTCTCCGCCAAGGAACAGTTGCTGTTATTATTATTACTACAAATCGTCAGACTTGAGAAAATAAAACGGCACCTTCCCCAGCTGCACTTATTATTGCACGTGTACATAACATCACACAGCCAGGGAAAGAAAAACAAAACCAAAAAACACTTTGCACCCCGAATAAACTAACAAATCCAGAGTCAGTCCGTCTAGCACTAGTTCCGCAAATAAATAAAACTTGGAGCCCTTTCCTATAATTTGCTAATGCCCTCCCTAATCAATGTAGGCCCTGACTTTTGCACCATGATGTCTACGGATACATGAGGACCCTTATGTCCACGCTAATTGCACGACAATTGCTATTTTTCTACCATGATCAGATTAACTACAACAGAAAATGTTCTGTTTATTCTCTCCATAAAGCCTTGTGGTATTTATTCGCGAGCGGGCTCATCCTTCTGAGGTTTGGACGTGCAACAGTTTGCAAGTCACCTACTTTTCTTTACTTGTCGCCCCTTCCTTTCGCACTGCAGGCCCGGCACAACAGAGTCACCAATGCCACTCGGCCACGTTGGGGTGCCACCAGGCTCATCTTTCTCAACTCCCAGGGGGGATCTTGCTTACCCCACTTTCTAATTCTACCTCTGTTGCTTCACCAGGCTGGCTCTGTTTTGGACATGACCTTTATTCCCTTCGTTAGTGGCCGTCACATTGGGAAGACGGATTTGATTCTATGATCTGATGTCTGCTTCTCTGCCAAGGGACAAACAAGTGGGAAGGGGTCTCAGTGGAATAGCAGAGGACAAGGAATCTGGAATCTGGTTACTTCTTTAGCTTTGGGGGTTTTTTTAGTTGTTTGTCTAAAGAATTCTGAGACTTTTGGGCATCTGGGCCTCTTTGCCACGGGGTTAGGACACATCAGTTTAATTATATGTGCCAGTGCCTACTGACTTATAAATCGTCTTCCAAATGTTGACAGAATCCTCTTATGTTGTTTGTTTGGTTTCCTATCCTTATGAACTCAAATCACTGAAAAGAGAGAGAGAGAGAGAGAGAAAGAGAGAGAGAGAATATTGTGTCTTCAGGAATGGAGAGTAATCCCTAGGTCAAGGAATATTCTGGCAAAATACTCTCCTTCAAGAGATAGGAACACTCCTAAACTGCTGGTGGGACTGCAAACTAGTTCAGCCTCTGTGGAAAGCAATATGGAGATACCTTAAATGGATACAAGTAGATCTACCATTTGATCCAGCAATCCCATTACTGGGCATCTACCCAAAAGAACAAAAATCACTCTATGAAAAAGACACCTGCACTCGAATGTTTATAGCAGCACAGTTCACAATTGCAAAGTTGTGGAAACAA
>CAUYPO010015430.1:0-11850 GCA_963574435.1 Cheirogaleus major
AATTAATTTCTTTCTATTTTTTAGTAGAGATGGGGTCTCACTCTTGCTCAGGCTGGTTTCGAACTCCTGAGCTCAAACGATCCGCCCACCTCGGCCTCCCAGAGTGCTAGGATTACAGGCGTGAGCCACCGCGCCCGGCCCGTGCATGCTTCTTGACACTTTGAAACCAACAAAGATTCAGAGTGCCTATGACTCCCTAGAAGATGAAGCACCACAGCAAAAGTGTGAATTCTCACTCTATAACTGAAATACAGGAAAAATTCAGGAGCTGAATCAGGTGGAACTCTTCTTACAAGATCTCACTTCGTGTTACTACGTTCGCTTTTCTTCCCTTAAAAAAAAAAAGGATCATCTTTACAAGTAGTCGCTGACAAATGCTATGCTACACTGAAAGAAGGGGAGAATCTAGGTCTTAGATATTTTTCTACTTAAGGATATTTAGATCCCCTTTTTATTCTTTTCTTTTTCCTTGGAAGAGCCTTGGTCTTTCTTATAAAAAGTTCCATTATCCACGAGCAGAGTATCTTCCACCTTTGTGGTTCCAGGTCATCTTGGTGGTGATATGCTTTTGGTTGTGTTCACGAGAGATTTGTCGTGTGTAAGTCACTGCACACATTTTATACCTGAATAAAAGAGAAATATGTACAGATGTCATTGGGCTTGATTGAATCCTTATGCACGATGATCTGAGAGTGCTTATGTGAGGCATTATGAGCAATTAATGATTTACTTGTCTCTGAGTTCCAGCAATGTGGTGTATATTACCTGCGGCTGATGAAAGGCATCATATAAGTGCAAAATGTTATTAGTTTTTAGGGAAGGGATGATAAGATTTGAAGCATAACCTAGCCCTGGTGAAATACTCATTCTCGAGTAAGCTGCTTGCGGTTCGAATTGCAGTAGCAAAGAGGCTTTTGGTCTCAACTCCCATTAATCTTTTAAGCAGAAATGAAGCCTAGAAACACATAGATCTCCAAACGAAGTGGTGTCTGGGACATAACACTGTAGGTACCTTAAGAATCACAGTGGGAATCCAATCTGGAGATGTACCAGCCTGGCTCTTGGGGTGACCTCCACACAGGGGCTGAGTGCAGTGGGTGGAGGATGGGGTACGCTGGGCAGAAGGCTTCGTTTGGCTCCAGGAGGCACTTCATCAGGAAAGGACAGGACATGCATATCTGATGGATGGGCTGTTAGAGGTTTAAAATGTTTGCCTTGGGTGACCTTAGGGAAAAACACCATCTTCTCTGGCTTAATGTGAATTAAATTTTTCAATTACTCCAGAGGAAGGAAAAGCAGTGGCTCCAAGCATGCTTATTTGTGGAAAGTAAAATGAAATTAAACACTCCAGCAGAAGAAATCTTAGAAGCTTACTGATCCCAGGGCATCGTCCCTTGCCACTCAACGGCAGTGAAAATTTGATTTGAGGGTAACGGGTATTTTAAATGGAGTGTCCTGAATCCATCTCAACATGTTTTTATTCCGAGAGATTATCTATACTAATTTGTGTATCCTGGGAAAAAAATGAGACATTTTAATTTTTTTTTTCCTCCCTTAAAGGAGGGTGCTGCAGAGCTCTTGAGTAATGGAAGGAGAATTCAATATAGGCATGTAGGACCTCCACACTGAGTGCCATTTCATGGTTTGCTATATGGGTGCATGTAAAGCATCTGCTCTTGGTCAGGGGATGCTCAGATTAAAAATCAGAATCCTGGGAATGGAAGAAAGTCTCATTGTTTTCATAAAAGCCAAAATTTGGGTGTTCCTTTTCTTCTGTTTGAAAAATGACAAGAGAGAAACACTGTGTGTGTGTGTTTCATCAGGGCGTGAGTGACCAATCTTGACCGTGTATCAGGAAGACCATGATGCTGTAGGCATATTTAAAATCTGGAACCAAGATTTATAGAATTATTATATCATCATCCCTGGAAGTATCTAAGAAGATGCTCAATCCCCATGAGTTTGGGGTGATTTGGACCTAATTGTTCTTGGTTAGAGCAGAGAAATGTTGCATGTGTGTAGAAAGGTATGACTTTGCCATTTCTGAATATTCCTCCTGGCCACTGTCTAGAGCTTTAATGAAGAGGCAAACTAGGAAAGGATGTGGGAAGGTGGGCAAAATAAAAAGATATTCTATGATACTTTGATTTTTTAAAGTGTTCTGTGGTCTGATAATAGAAACAACAGTTTCCATTTCTGGTTAAGGCTTGAGCAGGCAGGGGCAATATGGTCAGGTGTATAAGCTTGAATTTTCAGTCACCAAGCAAGACCGTCAGACTCTGGTTGAAGACATGCAGGGAGATGGGAAAGGGTGTCCCTCATATCAGGAAATCTTTGGCAATGGTCCTTTATGCCATTTAGTTTGTGAAATAATTTTGTGAAACCGATTATCTTAAAACGATTCTTGAACTAGGAATCAGAACTAAGAATGTTTCATCTTTAGATTACACTGGGAAATTGATGTTTCAGGGTGGAGCACTAATGATAATGATATTTAGCCATTTCTTGCTTACCTGCTATATGCCACACACTCACCTGAGAACTTCTTAATTCTCACAATAATCCTGTGAGATAGCCTTCTAAGTATTTCTATTTTACAGACGAAAAGTCTAAAGTCAGAGAAGTGAAGTATTTAATTTTTCAGAGTTTTATCCTGGCCAGCAGTCAGCCTGGCTCCTTGTAAGTACCACTAATTAAGGATATGGTTGTTCCAAAACAATACAGTTTAGAATGTAATTGTGTTACTACCGATATGTTTTTAAGATTAGAACTAGATAGTGAGGAAGAAGAAAGGATGAAGGCAAGAAGAGGAGGAGGAAGAGAAAGCGGAGGAGGAAAAGAAAGAGAAGAAGGAAAAGGAGAGGAGAGGACCAAAAAGGAGGAAAAGGAGAAAGTGACGATGACAATAGCATCATGTTTGGGGGATAGTTATAGTGAAAAATTATTCATGGTTTATCTGAAATTCAAATTTAACTGTATGTGTCCTTTATCTTATCTGGCAATCCCAACTATGTTCTAGGCAAAAGGCTAAGTACTTTCCATATATAATCTCATGTAAGTTGTACAAAGTTATCAAGTAAGGCTGTCTCTTGTGTTTTAGATGAGGGCTCTGAGACTCAAAGAGGTGGAAAGAATTATCCAAGGTCACACAGGAGGTGAGTGAGGGAGCTGGAATAAGAACCCCAGCAGAGCCTATACACTGGAGCCCTAGAAAAAGGAAGAAAATTGAGGAAGGAAAGTGAGTTAGAATATTTTGAATCAATTGAACAGAAGCGTTAGTGCAAGGAAAGAGAAGGCAATTAGCAGGACCCGTGGTCCTCAAACATTGCCAGCAACTCCTTTCCTGTTGGCAAGTAACTTCCTTTGGGGAGTTTTGTTTAAATTGTAATCCCAGACCTTTGACAAAGGAGACACCCTCTCCATCCCCTGTTGGTGGTGTAAATTAAAAATATTCATATATTCTGAGCTTAGAAATGAAACCTTTGTGGTAAATCTCATAAAAAATGTGCCCTGAAGATGAAAAATTGCATTCAAACCTCAGCCACCTACATTAATTATGAGAAAGGACAGTGTGAATAGGGAAAAATATGGATTGTGAAATATTTCTAGGCACTGCTTGTTAAGGGAGATGCTGATTAACCAGCATGTGTCTGGAGCTGTGTGACCAGGCTGCTGGTGGGCAGAGGGTGGGCTACGAGGCTCCTCAGAATCATTTGAGAGAGGGAAAGGACTAGGAGTGTTTAACTTGGAAAGAAACAACTGAGGAGAAACACAATAGCTACCTGAATTATACGAAAGGCTATCAGTTCTAATTTCTAGTGGCTAGGAGACTGTTACTCCAAAAGGTAGAACCACTACTCAACACAGAAGAGCATTTTTCTAGAAACCAAAGTGGTCTAATGGCAAAAGCCTGGACATAGTTGTACCTTCTTACACTACACACCTTCAAGTTGGACCTGGATGTCAGACCCTCTGGGATGTTGTAGGGAAGATTTCTGAATAGAGCGAACAGCTCAGCCAGACACCAACACGTGCGTGCACACACATGTATACACTCATACAATTGTGTATGTATTTAAGAAATCATACTTGCCTACCAATGAAACTTGGAAAGCCAAAGTGTCTCACAAGTCTGTCCCTTTGGGTCCATCCTCAGTGCCAGCCTATTTCTTGTTCTCTTCTCTTAAACCTTCTGATGAGTCCTCCTGCTTCCAAACTCTCCTCTCCATAATCAATTGTTCACAGAACCTACAGCATGTTATTTTCTAAATTCGAGGATATTAATTTTATTCTCTTGCTTAAAACCCTTCAGGGTTTCAGTCATATATAATGAATGTATCTCGAGAGCCTTGGGATGGCCACCCAGGCCCGTCACCAGCCATGGTTCCTGCTGTTCCCACCCTTTGCTCCCAGAGTGTTTGCAACTTCCCTTCCCTGCAGAGCCGTGCTGATCTTGGCCTCTCTTCCTTCACCCACATTGTCCCTCCTTATGAACACCTTTCTGTCTTTCAAAATCTAACTCAGATTTTATCTTCTTTGGGACACCTTTGCTGATGGTCCCAGATAGAGTTCATCACTCCTTTTTCGAGGTGTCTAAACCACACACTCTTCTCTCGCTGTGTAGTTGCTTCTATCACCTGTCCATGTCTCCTGCCAGGCTCTAAGCCTCACAAAGACAGGAACTGAGTCTTAGGCATCTGTTCAACCATACTGAGAGCACAGTGCCTGATACAAAGGAAGCGCTCATCAATACAGAAGATATTATTGAGGAGAATCCTTTGGAAGACTACAAAATCCACGCCCACCCTAACATTTGGGGGGCCTGGGACTAGAGTACAAATGGAGACCCACGTACCATATGTCTAAATATTTATAAATTATACATCAAGCTAACAAATTGTTCTATAAAATAGGTCTATCTTTCTACCGTGCCAAACATACCCTCGTTGTGGGTATATACGCAAAGTTTTTTTTTTTTATGACTAAAAGTCTGCAAAATACCAAAGATGACTGAATTTAATTATTAATGCATATGTCTGAGAATTCTCTTGATGAGTTGGTGACATTTGCATGAGAATAAAATGAAGACATACATAATTCATAAATTGCCATATATTTATTCCATGAAATTTATTATCTTCTCCTAACTTCAGCAAAAATCACTAATTATGTGATTTGCACATGATTTGAGTCCTATTTATAGTTATCACTTAAAGAATTAAAAGTATAATTGTATTCAAAATACAGAAAATCTGAATGTAGTTTAATAATAAAGGTATTAATAATAAAACATCAAAGTCAAAATTTTAAATTAAAATTATTTTTCATATGTATTTTCAAAAATTTTAACTGAAATCACTTAAAGCTAACATTTTTTAATTTAATTTTTGAAAGGTCAACTAAATCTTACTAAATGCTTTATAAAATAAAACTATTTGTATTTCTAGCATTCAATGTCTAGCTAGTTGCTAATATAAAACCTCAGTATCACACTTCATGCATAATATTAATATACATATATATATATACACATACAGTCATGCGAAGTATGATGATGTTTCCATCAAGGATGTACCCCATGTACTACTGTGTTCCTATAAGATTATAATGGAGCTGAAAGATTCCTATTGCCTAGCGACATCATAACCTTCATAAAGTCATAGTGCAATATATTACTCACATGTTTGTGGTGATGCTAGCATAAATAAACCTACTGCACTGCTAGTCAGATAAAAGAATAGCAATACACTTATGTATAGTACATAATACTTGATAATAAATGATTATTCTTGGCTTATGCATTTGCTATACTTTTTATGATTATTTTAGATTGTACTTTTTCTATTTATTAAAAAAAATATTAACTGTGAAACAGCCTTAGGCAGGTCCTTCAGGAGGTATTCCAGAGAAGACATTGTTATCATGGGAGATGACAGCTCCATGATGTTATTGCCCTTGAAGACCTTCCAGTGGGACAAGATGTGTGATGGAAGACAGTGATGATGATCCTGACCTGTGTAGGCCTAGGCTAATATGTATGTTTGTGTCTTAGTTTTTGTTTTGTTTTTTTGAGACAGCGACTCACCCAAGCTGGAGTGCGGTGGTGCAATCATAGTTCATTGTAACCTCAAACTCCTGGGCTCAAGCCATCCTCCTGCCTCAGCCTCTCAAAGTGCTGGGATTACAGGTATGAGCCACTGCTCCTGGCCCTGTCTTAGTTTTTAACAAAAAGTTGAAAGAGTAGAAAAAAAGAAAAACTAAAATGAAAAATTTTAAATATAGAAAAAGCTGACAGAACAAGATATAATGAAAAACTGTTTTTGTATAGCTATACACTGTTCTTGTGGTTTAAGCTGTGTTATTGCAAAAGAGTCAAAAAATAGAAAGTTCATAAAGTAAAAAATAGTAAGCTAAGGCTAACTTATTATTGAAGAAAGAAAACTATTTGTTATAAGTTTAGTGTAGCCTAAGTAAATATAAATATATAGCCTAAGTAAATATAAATATATAGCCATGTCCTAGCCTTCACATTCATGCATCACTTACTCACTCACTGTCCCAGGAAAACTTCCAGTCCTGCAGCTCCATTCATGATTACTGCCCCATACAGGTGCACCATTTTTTATCTTTTTTTAACTGTATTTTTACTATACCTTTTCTGTGTTTAGATATGTTTAAATACACAAATGCCATTGTGCTATAATTGTCTACAATATTCAGTGCAGTAACATGCTGTGCAGGTTTGTATCTAGGAACCATAGGCCGTAGCATTATAGCTCAGGTGTGTCGTAGGCTACACCATCTAGGTTTGTGTAAGTGCACTCTGTGATGTTTGCACAATGAGGAAATTGCCCAAAGTCGCATTTCTTAGATCCTATCCCTGTTGTTAACCAACACATCACTGTATGAGTTTAGTATTTCTTTTATTGACTTTATTCTTTTGATTATGTACGTATCATTCGAATCACCACCATGATTATTTTTAACAGTGACTGAATTTTAGTCATGAGTTTGATGAACCAATGGATATAATAATGTACCTTGAAATAAGGTTTAATAAGAGTACACCTTTTGCAAAAACATTTTATCACTTATATTGTATGATTTTCTGGCTCCTGAAGTGCAATAGAGATGGGGCCTGGGTTTGCACCCGGCCAGTGCGAATGCAGAGCACTTAGCTCAGAGCAGGCACTCGGTTGGCATGCTGGTCCAGTCACGTGCCTTATGGTGGATGGTACAGTTCTCCGTCCGCTCTGTTGCTTTGCTGTGAAAGCTCTGTTTCTGCAGCGCTAGGAGACATCGTTATTCCACAGATGCAGGTTCTCAAATGATGGGACAGTACTTACTTATGGTCATCTGCTTGATTTACTGTGGGCTTTAAATTGTGTTTAATATTTCATCAAATGGAGACACCAACTTAAAATAAGTTCTTGTAGAATTCTGGAGCTCAATGATATCATCCACAGATCCCAATTTGAGAATTGAGAATTCTAGAGACAGTTTTAAAAAGATCTATTGGAAAACATTATTTATCCCTAAAACTCAGTATATGTTATAATAACATTATTGAGACATAATTCATATACTGTCAATTTACCCACTTAAAGTGTGCAATTCAGCAGTGGTTAGTCTACTAACAGAATTGTGCAACCGTCTCCACAATCTAATTTTAGAACATTTTTATCACTCCAAGAAGAAACTCTGGACCCATTAGCTGTCACTTCCCTTTCCCACATCCTCGCATCTCTCCTAGTCCAAGAAAACCCTGAATCTACTTTCTGTCTCTATAGATTTGTCTGTTCTGGACATTTCATATAATGGAATCGTATAATATTCCTTTTGAGTCTGGCTTCTTTCACTTAACATAATACTTTCAAAGTTCATCTATGTTGTAGCATATGTCAGTATTTCATTGCCCTTTATGGCTGAATAATGTTCCATTTTATGGATATCTCATATTTTATTTATCCATATATTTGTTGATTGATGCTTATGCTATTTTCACTTTTGGCTATTATGAATACTACTGTTATGAACAATCATGTCCAAATTTCTTTTTTTTTTGTATATTTTCATTTCTCTTCAGTACATACCTCTGTGTGGAACTGCAGGGTCATATGGAAACTCTGTATTTAACATTTTGAGAAACTGCCAAGCTATTTTCCATAGCAGCTGCATCATTGTATCTTCCCACCAGAAATATATGAAGGTTTCAATTTCTCCACCTCCTTTTCAAACTTGTTATTGTGTATCTTTTTAAAAAAAATTATTTCAGAGTATTACAGGGGTACCAATGTTTTGATTATATAAATTGATTTTGTACAGTTTGAGTCAAAGTTATAAGTGTTCTCATCACCCAGATAGTGTGCATTGTACCTGTTAGGTGTGAATTTATTCATCCCTTCCTCTCCCCTCTCACCTGCTTGATTTCCGATGAGTTTTATTTCCATATGTGCACGTAAGTGTTGTACTCACCATTAAATTGTGTATCTTTTTTGACTATATCCATCCTAGTGGCTGTGAAGTGATATCTCATTGTGATTTTGATTTGCATTTCCCTAACAACTAATGGTATTGAGCATCTTTTCATGTGCTTATTGGCCATATGTATACCCTCTTTGGAGAAATGTGTATTCAGATCCTTCTTACTTAAAAATTTGGTTATTAAAACTCAATATATTTTTTAATGGGCTTTCTGTGAATATGAGAAAGTGAGACAGCAATGTCCTGTGATTTCTAAGAGCAACACATCCTAGATAAGGTATCAACATTTCCAAATTTTAGTTTCCTCATCTGCAAAGTGGGATTATCATCTCATAAAGTTGTAGTGAGGATTAACTAAAGTAATATGGATAAAGCTCTTGATACAGCACCTGGCACATGGTAAGCACCCTATGAACAGTAATTACCATGACCTCCACAGCTCTTCCTGGCATTGTATCTCAAATGACCTTGTCCTCTTTCTTACCTGTCTCCCCAAGTAGACAGTACATTTCCTAAGGGCAGGGATAGTGTTCTTGCACTCTTCTTAAAATTCCCATATTATGTTTTATAGTCTGAGCAGGGAGTATGAGAGTGAATTGGGGAAAGTTTCATGGAGCCAATTGCAAGAGAACAGGGTTATAAAGAATAGGTAGGTTTAGTTTAGAACATGCAGATATGCAGGAGAAGACTATTTTGGGTAGAAAGAATGAACCGAGAAAAGGCACAGAAATAGAAAAATGTAGTGGCCTCTATGGCCACGAGCAATGAATTCAGTTTGAAGGAACTTTCAGAAACATGAAAAGGAATACACTAGATAAGTCTAGAAAGGGAGAGACTGGAGATCAGCCTTTGCTAGACTCACCTTCCTGCACCAGAACCATAACCTCAGGCCAGTGCTGACACTCTAAGGTACGAGTGGGCACCTTTTCATGTTGGAAGGCCACATTCGTTTAGCTGTAATCAAGTAAGGCCACATTCAAGAAACTTCAGTTAGATATACCGAAAAATCTACATTATTTTATAAAAATCTAACCACTATGTACGTAATAATTTCAAAAAATGAAAACTATTTGTTAATTTAAAGTTAATCTTTTCATGATTTGTCGTGTCTGCTTTTTGTTGGAAAGCATTTGAATATTTGGTTGCAGCATGGAGGTCAGTCTGCAGTTTCAGCTGATCCTCTAGGTGAGCGTCAGTCATTTGTGACCTTAAGGGTGTGTTGATTTGGGTTAGGTAGGAGAATGTAGATTCACAGCAATAAGTAGTTGAAAAGCAAGAAAGCATTTTTCGTGCATGTTGCTGAAGGTGTGGATATTCTACTGCATTTTTCCATATTTCAATTGCATCTTTCTTAGTATCAAACAATAACTTTAAAATGTCATCTACTGAGAGATCAATCAATTCCTTCTGTAGTTCTTAGGTGCCTTGGTGATAGCAACTAGGTGAAGCTGAAATGAAAACTATTTGTTAATTTGAGTGTGATGTCATGAGTCTCAAAGTCAGTGAACCTTTTGTGTTTTCCAATTAATAGGTCTGTAACAGCTGCATATTATTCAAATGATTCACATCTATCATCCTGCTCATCAATGACCTTTGCTGATTGGGGAAAATGTGCATCCGAAATTTCCTTTTGAAGAAGTGTTTTGAAAAAAGATAACTTTCTCTGAAATGCTTGGATTTTTACCACATATCGTATATAGACGTAGTTTTACCTTGCAAAGAAATATTCAAGTAGTTTTGATTTGACATGATAGCACACAGAAATGCTGCATTCCTACAGAAATATTCCAATAACTCACATTGCTTATTCTGTTCTTCATAAAATTTAACTATCTGTTCTTGCAGAGATAAAACTTTGGCAAACACCTGTCCCTGTGATAGCCAATGCATTTTAGAATGACATGGCAAATCCACACCTTATATGGCATCCTTCAACTTTAGCATGTTATGAAACCGATGATGCATTGTTGCATTTGCACAAATATAGTTAACAATACTTAAAACTTGTTGCAAAGTGTCACTTAAAATAGTAGCTTTAGCACAGAGATTTTGCTGATACAAGATACAATGAAAAGAAATGAGAGCATCTGGATCTATTAATAATTTTTTTATCTGTGCAATAAACTCTTCATGTTTTCATGTCATGAAAGGTGGACTGTCTGTACATACACTCACTAAATTTACCAAATTCAGCCCAATTTCATGAAATTTATCTCGAAATTTGTTGAAGATATCTATTCCCCGTGTTCTTTTCCCAAGAGTGCTCAAAGTGAGTAACTCTTTGTAGCAAAGAAAATCTTCTGTTATGACCTAAATGAAGTATAAAACCTACGCCAAGTCAGTAGTATCAGCTGATTCATCCAAAGTGATTGAATAATATATATTTTCCTTTTGAAGTATTGAATGAAATTGTTCTGTTAAGTTGAAGGCTAATTCATGCTGCCGGTCAGTTTTGGTTCTCTTTGAAAGAGGCAGTTGTTTGTACTTTGAAATGTTATTGGGGTCTAAGCATCGTACAATGTTGACAATGCATTCTTTCACAATTTCTACATTGCTGAATGGCTTCCCTTTTTCCCCAAGTATATAAGCTGCTTTATAAATTGCTTCAGTGGTCTTATTGCTACTTGAAAGAATTGTCTTTGCTTTTGCTTTTCATCTTTTAATTTCTGCAATACAAACTTTCATGTCTCTCCCTCTAATTTAAAATATTTGTGGTCCTTATGAGTGTTACAATGCGGATGAGCATTGAATTTCTGTAATGTTGATATTGCAACATCACAAAACAAGCAAATCATTTTATCTTTAGCAGAAACAGAATTAAAAAAATACTGTCGAGCTGTGCAACTATTCACAAATTCCTCTTCAAACAGAAACACAGTGTACCATTGTCAGAAACTGATAACAGACTGGCATACTTGACCCCCATAAACTCTCTCCAACCAGCCTCATGCGGTAGTGGCAACAGTCAGGTGGGGGAAGTTAGAACTATTAGTAAATCATGAGTTTAGCAGTTATCAGTTCAGCCCTGATGGCTTATTAATGTTCTAATCATGCCAGTCAATGTGGGAGGATTATTTTGTTGAAACTTATTTTATTCTTTGGTATTTTAAATACATTCATTTAAAAAATAAAATAAAAATATGAAAAGTGAACAAAAATGTATTAATAAGCGATACAAGTAGATCTACCATTTGATCCAGCAATTCCACTACTGGGCAACTACCCAAAAGATCAAATGACACTCTACAAAAGGGACACCTGCACTTGAATGTTTATAGCAGCACAATTCACAATTGCAAAGTTGTGGAAACAACCCAGGTGCCCATCAATACATGAGTGGATTAATAAAATGTGGTATATGTATAC